>JAKWIY010003061.1:37341925-37470622 GCA_027704805.1 Solanum corneliomulleri
TTATTTAAGACTCGCCTAAGTAAGACATGAAGAGAACGCCGATACATTCTTTCCAAGCCTACCTAAGAAATCCTTAAAGCTATCTATTAAGAACCTTTTTAATTAACATATGTTTAACTTAAGCCACTATGTTGATTATACCATTTACAAATGTTCCATAATTAAGGACATTAACATGATGGTCATGGGGTTGACCTAGGAACCTATGTACTAACATCTTCAAAGTGTACTCGTGCAATGTATAGATACCGTCCCATTCCACTACCTAAAGTCATAGAACTTATCAATGATAGCATCTATCCCACCTTATGGAATAGGAAACAACGACATAGACCATACTAACTAGTCATGCAATCCGGATTCAACCCTACTCTAATTGAGAGTGTTCTACTTTTCAATGGAAGAACTAGCAGAAATCTCATGTAGACCCATTGTTAAGGAATATCAAATGTTTCTTTGTGCTCTAATCTAATCTTAACTAGATCCACCTCTGAAGCATACTCACGCGGTGCTAGCCGTTGTTCTTATATAATAATTAAATCAAGGAGCATATGAAGAGGTACCGTATACTAGTCATTACCAAATTATAATACACCTTACCAAAGAGGGTCCACTAGGTCTACCTTAAAATGGTTACTTGGATAGATCAATGACTTGCTTGATAAGTGTTTCATGTCGTTCCAGCCAACCTACACCTAAGTCCATCATTCATACACGAAGGATACCATTAGGACTTTTAACTTCATGGATATCATAATTTTGCATCTTTGTTGAAGGTTCCACATAAATTGCCTTCTTAACTAGATTAACGATCATATTTAAATCACATGTATACTTTCATGACCAAGGTGCTTTAGCCTATTAAACCAAGGATTCGTATTCACATTCTTCGTATATCAAGTAACGGACATAGGTATACCAAAACAAAACACACATCATTATTATCTTATTACATGTACAATATCATTCAAGTAGCATATAAGGATAACCAAGTATACTACAAGCCACCCTACATGCTCCTATAGAAACATCATCATAATTCATCATAAGAGTCATAAAATCAAGAAAGAAGAATCATACATGGACATCAATAAAAACACCTTAACACATATCTATAGTCTACTTAGAAACACAACATCCAATAGAAGAACTCATGCTTTTACTTCATATATACACATAACTCATATAGACCCTTACAATGATCACATATACGAGTTATTAGATGATAATATCATAATTTATAAAGTAATGCGGACAAGGACACATTCTTCACAAATATATCACATAAACACCACAACCATTGTGGACCATGCGAAACATAACAATTGATATACCTATACTAAACAATATAGAGAACTGGAGATCAACATACCATCATTCCTTTATCAACCAATCCAATCCTTAGCCTATTCAACCAATTCGATTGATAAAGGATCTTACCAATAAGAATGAACAAAAATTCAACCCAATAATCAAACAATACAAATGATTCAACAAGACCCAAATGAAAATCATCAAATTAAGATAACCTATATACAATTCTAACATAATTCACAGATATATTGATAGCCCAATACAATCTACATAAGAAATCCATACAATTGACACATGATCAAATCACACATAATATAGTAAAATAAGGGAACAATGATTTGCATGGGTTTATGAAGTTTTTTTATCCTTATCTTGAAATTAACATCAATTCAATCATAATTCATTGATTTAAATTTTTTTATGCAAGAACACATGCCTACATAACAAAATAAGAAAATTCATCTTTTGATCATCTTTGAAATTCATTAAAATTGGACTCTGAATGGAAGAGAATCCAAGTATGAAACACCATACCTTAAGTGAAGAAAATCAAACTAAATTGATGAGAAAAACTTTGGATTTTAGTAATCTTCCTTGGAGCTTCAAATCTTCATCAATTGAGGCATTTGGAGAGAAGAGATGGAGAGGTTTTGTTTTGGACAAGAGGGTTTTAATTTGAATGGTGACTTGGTGTTTAAAACTTCTAAATAACCACCTTTAATAATTCCCAAAAATACCCAAACGACCCATGAACATAGAAGAATTGTCAATAAAGTAACCTCAACTTAAATTTTTTGAATTACTATCTGGAAACAAGTGCACAACGCGGAGCTGGTTCCCAAGTGATTTTGAAATTAATTTCCCAAATAGTAGAGTCCACCTTATGTCCGCGACGGAAAACCAAAATATGGTCCTTTATGAACAAAGTTTGCGATGCGTACTGGTTCCCTCCATGAGTAAATGATTGTTTCCTTTGGCAGCTTGCTTGCTCAAGGTTGGGTCCTCCTCAAGGACCCATATGCCGGTCCTTGGGAGTCGTGCCAAGACATTTTAAACCTAAATAGGTTTCTCAAGGTGCTAGGAATATCTACTATCAATTTGAACGCCAAACAATCCATAAAACATTCAACGATACACTAGAACACACAAGTACATCTCATGGCAAATCTTTCGGACGTCATGGACATTCTTGGATGTTGGACCTCCAAAAATTTTGAAACACATCACACTGCCTAAAATAATCATTATTAACCATATTAAGACATTAAATATGTCGACACGTGTGTTAGCCTCTAGCTTCACGTAAGTTGTTTTAGAGGTTTTTCAATAGGCACTAAGAAACTTAAGAGACATTCACATTAGAAGATTTCACATAAGGCTCTTGAAAGACATAGGGAAACCACATACTAGCAACTTTAAAGCCAACTCTTGCAATGTATGGATAGAGTCCCATTCCACTATCTACACGTTTTAGAACTTATCACAAACTAGAATGCATCCTAATATGAGAATAGGCATTAACTAACATAGCCCAGACTAGCTAGTCATGGAATCCGGAGTATACCCTACTCCGTGTAGGGTGTTCCACTTGCCAAGGGTAGAACTAGGACACATCTGATGTAGGCACATGGTTAAGGAAGATCAAGGGCTTCATTTGCACTTTCGTCTCCTTCTCAAGTAGAGCTACTACCACAAGCATATTCACTCGGTGCAGGACATGTTCATATAGAGTATGTTCAATTACATACGGAAATATGAGAAGGTACAATTTCTTCGTCATTACCTAAAAATAATTCACCTACAAATGTTGTATCCTCTAGGGCTGCCACTGAATGAACAATAAGGATAGCTCAATGACTCCCTTAAATATGGTTTCCAAACGTTCCGGCCAACCTAACCTAAGTCCACCATTCAGAAAAGAAGGATACCATTACGACTTTAAACTTAAAGGATATAATAACTTTCTATATATATTGAAGGTTCCAAGTTATTGACCTTCTCTATATGTTCAATATCCGATATTAGTAGTCGTTAGAAGGGCACCATATTTTGTCTACCAATCCTACACTTTAATTCAACATTCATTCATACACAAACATGAACAAAGGTTCTTAAGCCTATTAACTCATGATTTTTGTATTCATTTTCTTCTTGCATTAGGTAAAGAAACCTAGGTCTACCAAAACAAGACACACACATATTATCATTTTTTTAACATGTATAATCACAAGTATGTAGCACATAGGGATCAGTAAGTCTCCTAGAAGGCACCCTATCCTTCCCTATAGAAGCATCAACATTTTCCTCCATAAATCTCATATAGTTTTTTAGGAAAAATCATGCTTTCAATTAACTCATACGCATAAGTCATATTAGCCTTCAAAATGATCACATATATTCCAACAACATAATAACATGATAATTCATAAAGTAATTCCGACAAGTCCATGTACTACACAATTATAAAAAATAAACCCACCACCATAAGTGGAACAAAGAAATCATCACAGTGGAATAAAAATTCTACACAATATATGACCATTAGGTCATCTTACAACCATTTCTTCGTAAACATCACAATTTCAAAGTCGTCTTAATAAAATTCACTTCACCAAAGGTTCTTACCAATATCTATCCTCAGAATTCCCATCCAATATGAAATCAAACCAATGAACCAATACAATACAATAAGAACATGATCACATTAAGGAAGCTTATATACATTTCTAACATAATTTTTATATAAATCAATAGCCCAAAGGATTCTACAGAATATTTAAATACCATAGAGTCATTATTAAATAACCCATATTATAGCTAAAAACTACGATTTACTGAAATGTATGGATTCATAGGAATTTTTATCTAATTTACATCAATCATAACATAAACTATGTATTCAAATCATATTTTGCAAGAACTCATGCCTAGTAGTAAAAATAGAAGATTCCATGGTTTAGAAGTCTTAGAAATGCCTTTGAAGTTTTGCTCCTTGAACAAATACATATCAAGGATGAAAGATCAGACCTTGACTGATGGTATCCAATGATATTGATGAATATTTGATGGAGAAATCAGGATCCTAGCCTCAATCAGATTCAAGCTTCAATTAAGGTCTAGAGAATTTTATTTGGCGTCATGGGGTTTTGATTTGAAAAATGAACTCAAATTTTTGTTCTAGACTTATTAAGTCACTTCAAAATTACCGAAAATACCTTAAGTGACCTCCCAATATATTTGTAGAATGCTAGGTGATATTCCCATCTTGCCCCTAGATTAGTCGAGACACCAGAAGAAACTTTCATATGTCAAACAACAAAGCAATGAAAGGACTATAGACTACACGATGAGCCGTATTTGCAAGTCATCGTTTTTGTCAAAGACTCCTCGTTTTGCTTAAAACATGGGACCTATAGTTTGTCTGACAGTACACAGTCCAAGTATGCCTTGACACCCTTCTGAGACAAGGACAAACTTCGTACGCGGTGGACCTATCACGTGTTCGTCGCCCTATCATAAATGGAGACTGCCTTGGGCAGCTTTGAGCTTAAGGTTTGGTCTTCCTCAAGGACAGTTAGGTTGTTCCATGCGAAGTCGTATCGGGATGTTTCAAACCTTAATACACTCTTATAATTTTTAGGAACCTCTCCCATAAATTTGAACTTAAACCAACACTTAAAACATGCAAAGGCACACTACAACACACAAGCACCCCTCGAGGCAAATCATTCGAACGTCTTGGACGTTCTTGGATGTTTGACCTCAAAACTCTTCCAAACTCAACACACTGCCTCTTAAAAATATAAAACCTTATCAACTCATTTCACACATATTTAAGGTGTTACACTCTCGCCCACGTGGAAAACATTGGTCCTCTATGTACTGTAAAACACTTTTAACACCTTAAAGAAATTAAGGTTCAAGACTAGCAGTTCATTAACATACAAAACCATAAACAATTTACATATATAAAAGGAGCATCCTATCCATTGTATAATAAGACTCACATTTTTCATTTCACATAGGAGAAAATAATTCTCCACATATCATCATGCTCATATAAACAATTTTTAAGCACATAAAGCAAATTTTCATGAAAATGCAATTATGCAAAGATTTTAGGTACTTTACTGTTATGCATGCCCCATAAATCAATAATACATCTTTTTTAAGAAATTTATTTTGAAGGTGTGACAATATGAGAGTAAAAATCACATAGATTCATTTTACAAAATGAACATACCCAATGAAATGCACAATGCAATGAGAACAATGAAATTAATGTTTACTTAGACTCCTAACACTATGCAACATGCTACTATATCGTTCTAACTCTAAAGATTGAATAGAATAGAACTGAAGATACAACAAATAAAAACCCAATTACTCACCATGCACCCCCACTTAGAAGGAACCCATCACGACTAAGAACTAAAAACAAGAATTTGCCTAGCTTGGGGAAAATAAAAGTGATTCCTACTTGGATCACCATTATCCAGAGCATTCATAGGAGCTTGCTTGGACTCCTTTCCCCTAGCAGCAATAGTACAACAATCTCTAACCTTATGATAATCATTACCTGATTCAAAGCAATAACATGTACCAGCTAAATACTTCCCCAAGCTTCTTCCCACAAGTACCACAGTAGGCTTTTACATTTTGAGAACCACAAACTCCCTCATAGTTTGTCTTAAGAACACCCAAACCATCTTCAATTGAATCCCTCTTCTTACACGTAGGTTGAACTTGCTCATCATTTGTTCCCCTCTCAACATCTCTCCTCCTCTTCCATGTTTAGACTCTTCAATATATTTAGAATACACCATATTCCTTCATAGAGTCATATCACCATGGAGAATAGTCGTACAACAGTCTTCCTTCAAAATATCAAAACCTCCGATCACAAACCTACTCATCCCATCCCATGCGGTTAGACACCAAGGATGGAGCTTACATAGACAATAGGGTAAATTTAAATAATATTCATCAACACTCATATTACCTTGTCTAAGGTTAATGTACTATTCAACCTTCACCTCAATCCTTTTCTAGGAAAAATACTTTCCTGTGTAATTTGACTTAAACTCTTCCCACTCTATAGGATCCGATTTACCGTGCCTATTCTATTTCCATTGAGTGTACTACACTTGAAAAACCTCTTTCAATTGGTACGAACCAAACTCTTACTTCTCCCTGGATTTGAACTTCTATAGCATGCACTATCTTATACGCACAATTTAAAAAACACTTGGGGATGTTCTCCCACATAGAGCCAAGAAATATAGGATGATTTGTCCTTACAAAGTCCCTAAACCTAGAGATCATACTAATCTCCAAATCATTCTCCCTAAGATCAACACCCTTATTCACATAAGTTCTCACGTAATAGGCTATGGTAGAAAAAACCTCTCTAATCTTCCCATTAGTCATGTTTGGGGAACCACATGAACTACATTACCTTCACAAACTATTGGGGATTGATCAACTCCTCCGGGAGTAACTTGCACACCTTGGGGAGGAACTTCCTCATTCACCACCCCTTTCTCTTACAATTTTCTTGCAGTTGTTCTTCTCTTCTTGTAGACTATCCTATAATCAGAAGAGTAGAGATTAGAATAGACACGTAAGCGTCAACTCTATTGAACGACAAAAGAATTATGAGAAAGTGAAACTCAACTCTATCGTCCTATCGCTCTCGCTCCTAGATGTGTCAAAGCTCACCTAGATGAACAAGACTCTACTAGATATGCTCACTTACTAAGCTATACGGATGACAATAATAAATAACTATACTGATCAAATTCACTTAACTTGAACTGATGAATCATACTAACTCTGAATTTTGTAAAGGTTTAGATATTCAACTGGGAATAAGTGGCAACCCAGAACTTAACAAATAGAAATATATGGAAAGACTAAAGTAAAAACATCTTGTTTTCTATCAATGAAGACTTGTAAAATTGATATGGATGTTCGGACAGACCCCACTACATACTATAACCAAAATACTAAAAAAATAGGAGTCCTTTGATATGCAAAGAGTCCTACAAACTAATAGTGGACTGCTTAACTAGATATGTGGTGCACCGAATGCCGGTCATCGTTACCTGTGTCTGCATCATGCTACAATGTAGGCCAATATCATCATTACATTTCATGTAGGAGTATGCGATTTGGTATACTAAAACAGCTTAACCTTAAAAAAGTAACAAGGAACACATATCTTTGCTCTTCTTAACTCATTAATAACATAACTCTATATACTTGGCTCATCTCAATGTAAAACAATTTAAAAGAAAGTGCAACATAAACAAAATTTATTTGAAAATATCTAAAAACTTTGATGGTATAAAAGGGTGCAATTAACTCTTAGATGTATGTATAAGTACAATAAAACTGATGTTTAAATATATAAATACATTTAACATAAGTGGTATTTTCCTAAGCGACAACTATCACTTATGAGATATAATAATGATACATCAATCTAGCTCATGTTTCTGGCGTATACTATACCCAATTAATGGTATAAAACTTGAACTTCCAAATGGATCTATTATGATTTATGATCATAGTTATATAGAGCATTTTCACCGAAACTCATATAAAAAGGATTTAAGATCTGTCTTACATGATAATAACCTCGAGGAAAACATCCACTTAAGAGTGGTTAAGGATAATGAATATCACAACACAATTGATTTTTGGGGTCTAATGAGTAATTGGATATACATGTTTTTACTTCTATCCCTCACATATGTGGTGCTTTTTTATCCTATAGATCATCATTAGTGTATATATACTTTGACTAGTTAGTATATATACTTATTTTCATAAAATCTTTATTAGGATATAAAAGCAGTGAGATTTCTCACATATCAAATATTGAGGGATATTATATCCTATAGATCATCTATTGTGTATATATACTTTTTCTTTTTTTAAGGCTATGTAAAATACGGTGAGCTTAGGTGCTAGAGAGTTCCTTGAAAAAAGGGTGGCAACTCAAGTACGATTGATGGGCTTAAGTCCAATCTGTCTTGTCTCGCTTACATCTTACACTAACAACTAACCACCGAACAAGAACTAAATAAATCCCCTTAATCAGATAAAGCTATTTGGTCCCTAACCCCAGCAGAAAGATCAGCCATTGAAAGAAAGTTCTCGGCTCTTCAAGTGTAAAAATGGTTCATGTAAAAGTATGACCCTTTTCTACTTGTAATACTCTGAAAGTAAACCCTAATGTAGAGCCTCACATGAGTTTCTAAGGGTTTTAACACTACTTCAAGTTAAACGAAAGAGTATTAAAGTCATTGAGGATGTTTTAGAGTCAAAACATCATGGACCGTCCATGAAGTTTAGAGACTAGTGCAAAAGGTTCTTACTGTTCCTTAGCGTATTTTACGGGGTTTTAGGATTCATAATTTTATGATATTTATCGGTAAGGAATATAACATGTATTAGTATTGGTTTATGTCTAAAACATTCGGGTACGACTCCCCATGGACCACCTTAAGAAATCTTAAGGAGGACCTTTCTAATTGTTTAAAAAGTTGTCTTAAGACAATGTCAACCAACGAAGGAATTCCACGGGGTGTGGTCTGATAGAAGTGTTGTCAATTTCAACAGTTGATGTTCACTTAACCATTTTGGAAAAGTATCCATTTTTTCGGTGTTTCACAAAAACATTGACTACATAGGATGGTGGGGGTCTTGTCGTTGACTGACCTATGGACCATAGGTCCGGGTCTCATAAGTCAGGGCCACTGGTTTTCTGTCATGTTAGATTAGTTAGTTTTAAGTTAGTTAGTTAGGGTTTTATTTTTTTGTTAGGGGTGGTTAATTAGGTAAGTTAATTAACAATATAACGTACTATAAGTCTAAAACCTCACTTAATACCTCTGAATCACAAAAGACAATTGCTCTTCCTTGTCTCTTCTTTCTCTCTCTCAAATAGAAGAACTACATTGAAGGGATAGGTCAAGGTTTTTGGTCAACAAAAAGGGTGATTTTCTCCATAATTATTAAACAAATAACAAGGTATGGGATCCTTTCGCCTTTGGGATTCCTTCTTTCCCCAAATGAATCTTCAAAAATCTATTTTAAATTATTAATTTCTAGTGGGTTTTCTTTAGTTACGAATTTGATCCTCAAAATTGTCTTGTCCACTATTTCTTTGGTTATTATACTTATATTATGATTGTTATGATTCAATATGTTAGTTCTTGATGAATTTACCTAGTAAGTGTTGTAGATCATGAAATTTACCTAAGTCCCTACCCTAGATTATGAACTAGTGATGAATTGATGTGTGGTTATCCGACTGACTTCATTATTGTGGCCGATTATAATTTTTTGATGATATTTCACCCAATATTGGGTTGAATGGATTGTTGACTGTAAAATCATTGATGATGGTTTGTGAATGAGATTGGGTAAGTCTTCTGATCTCAAACCTTTTCTTAATTTTGATTACTTGTGTTCAGTGATGAAGTTATGCGGAAGTATACCTTATGAAGAGTTTTATTCGGGTTTGTATGTTTTTGAATTGATATGTCATGATTTATGTCTTGTGACTAGTTGGCTAAGATGTAATGATATAAGGTAGGTGATGAATTGCATATTTTCCTTATTATGATATGGTGATTTGAGTGTCCTAACCTTACATGTGTGGATTGTATTGTAATGACATACTCATGAAATTTCTATTCAGCTATGACTTTGACTATATAAGGGGTAAGCCCTATTATCTAAACTAAGTTATGATTAATAATAAAGTCATTATAAAAGGGACTCTAGCTTAACATCGAGTGAACTAGAACTGAGGAGTGTCACTTCCCACACATGGAAAGTACATTTAGTAATGTACTTATTATATTGTAGACTATAATTCATGTACAATAAAGAGGCTCCTAATCATTGACTAGTTCTTGAACTGTGTTTCCCCCATAGTAATACTATCGAGTTGATCCACCAAGATGCTATGCTCATATTTTGGTACTACCTTGGTAAGTAGTTGACCCTCTTTTGGTGTAGGTTCCATGACATCGGATTCCACAATAGCTAATGTTGATCAATGCCGGTTACGGCAAAATTTACCCAAAGGTAAAACCAAGTAATAAAGTGAACTCTAACAAAGATGACCTAAGGGGTTTGTCTTGGTCTATCTAGGGGTATGGGACTCTACCTATACATTAAACTAGTAAGTCTTAAGGGAAGTCTTAGACGGAGGTTCTTATGTGCTTATATGCTAATACATGTAAATTATATGTATATGTTGATCTTACATGTTACTGACATTATGTGATATTTGTTTCACCTACGAACATGTGGTTGTTCTCTATTCCTAAAGTATTCTTATCTCTACTCTTAATGATAATGAATAGAGTTGGAAATTTCTTATAGTACTTGTTAGGTTTACTTGGTTAAGTAAGGTTATGGGTCCTTACTTAATCATTACACGAGTGGACTTAATGGAAGTTTATACGTGACGGTCTTGCTTAGGTTATGATGTTATGAACTCTTATCCATGCTTGTTGATATTATAACTTGATGACAGAGTTGTCTTGATTATGTTCTACATTATGTTTATATGCATGTTGACTTTATTATGCTTGGTAATGATAGTTTTGTAATGTACATGGCCTTGACATAACTAATATAATCTTACTGACTTTCATTGGTTCTTGGAGGTGCAAAAGGTATTTTCAATGTGACTTTGCGTGCTTTTAAATAAATATCCCTCTTTGACATGATTTTTATGTTGTGTGTGCATATGATCCTATACTTAGTACAAGTTATATGGTAACCCCCTTTCTCCGTTTTTCTCAAACATTTTAGGTTTTGTTCAATGAAGGATTCGTGATAACTTTTTAAGGTAGGATTTTAATCATTATCCAAGTGTGGGTATATCCTCAAGTCCAAGAATTATGCCTTGTTATTACTCTAGTTATGGTTCTTTATTATACCCAAAAGATGATTATTTCATTATACTTGTTTCAATATATTGTTGTAAACCCTACGTTTCATTTATACTTTGTTTCAGAGTTTGTTCCCATATGGTTGGACTCCGTTTAGATGGTGGAATATGGGACATCCCTTTTAAGACTATATTATGTATGTTGTCTATATGTGGCTTAAAAGTAGAAAACTATCTATTATTCTTATACGAGGAGTCTATGTACTCGCTATGAATATATTATGTGTAAGCAAGAGGTCTAGGTAAGTCTCATGAAGTAGTTGTAGATGAAAATTTTAAAGTTTCTGCACTTTTTATCCAATGAATGTAATGATGAACACTAACAGGCAGAGGACTAGGACGCCAATTACATCTATGGGTACTTCCAGGATGTCGCAAATTTAGTATCAGAGAATGAGTCTAATATCTTTAGGGTGGATGTTTCAATAAAGAAAATCTATGTAGATGTTTGTGAATTATTGTGAAGCACCACACTTATGAATGAGAGACTATGTGATGCTTAGAAACTCTCATATTTTTGTATTCCTATATCGTGTCGCTCGAGTATTATTATGTGATTTCATCTAAACCTTGTACCGTGGTTATAAATATGAATAATAAAGAGCATCTTCTAGAAAGGAAGATGAAGAAATTACTATTGTGGGAGATCATGACAACAAAGTGCCTCCACGTAACAACCATGTGCCTCCGCTTGAAGAAGTTGATACGGGTGATCAAGTTACGTTTGTTTCTGATCCAATGACTATTGGAGAAATAAGAGAATCTTTTCTCAAGTTTTCCCAAGCCATGACCTCTCAAGTTTATGCCTTCGCTTATCAAGTACAAGCCATGACAACATAAGTGAATAGGGAGGTTAGCCTCGAGTGCCTCAACATACTAACAATATTACATCTTATTTGAGAGACATCACTAGAATGAACCCATCCATGTTAATTGGGTTTAGGTCGGATGAGGATCCTTAAGATTTCCACGATGAGGTGTATAAGAATGTATATGATATGGAGGTGACCTCAAATCTGAAGTCCGAGTTGGCGGCGTATAACCTCAAAGATGTGCAACAAACTTGTTACACAAAATGGAGAGATAATAAGGTGTTAAGAGGTGGTCCAGTGATATGGGAGATCATCAAGAGAGCTTTTCTTGATTGATTCTTTCCTAGAGAAAAGACGGAGGATAAGGTGGAAAAATCCATCAACCTTCGTCAATCAGGTATGAGTGTAGGTGACTACTCTTGGAATTTACTAAATTGTCCAAGTATCATCTATACATGGATGAATAATGTCGTTTGCCTATGCTTAATGATTATATGAATATCTCCCATCTCATGGTTCATCCTAAACAAATGGAAGAAACAAGGCTTAGCAGAAAGAAATAGAGAGGCAAAGAGGGTCAAATCGTATGATTGTGGTGCTTCAAAGGGAGGTTTGAAATTTAAGACAAGCCTAGATTCAAGAAGAAGTTCTCCAACCATGATTCTTCAAAATTTACTAAGTCTTGTGTTTATAGGCTGTCTAACCAAAAGCCTCAAAAGGGAAAAGGTATTATTTCACAAAGTATGAACCAATCTTGTGGAAAGTGTGGTAAGAAGAATTATTGTGAATGTCTAGTTGGGATGGGGAATTGTTTTACTTGTGGAAAAGAGGGTAAGAAATTTATGGATTGCCCTATTGTTAAAAATCATGAAAAAGGAAGCGGGAAAGATAACGATAATGGTTCTAATTTGGATTCTCCAAAGAAGAATCACTTTTATGTTCTTCATTCTAGGGGTGAACAAAAAATTTCTCTGGATGTGGTGACCGGTATGCTACAAATCTTCTCTATTGATGTTTATGCTTTGTTTGATCCAGGTGCTACATTATCCTTTGTAACTACCTTGATAGCTAGGAAGTTTGATATTTTGCCCGATATCCTAACAGGACCTTTCATGGTAACTACCCCGGTGGGTGAGTCGGTTGTTACAATGAGGGTATATAAAAATTATCCTATAATTTTGCCCAAAAGAGTTACTCATATTGAATTATCAAAACTTGGTATGGTCTATTTTATTGTCATTTTTTGGATTGATTGGTTGCATGATTAGTTTTATTCCATTGATTGTAGAAAAACACACGTCAAGTTAAATTTTCCAAATGAACCCATCTTAGTGTGGAGGAGGGAAGTTATATTCCTAAAGATCCTATTGTCTCATCTTAAGTGTTGTTAAATGATCTCAAAAAGGTGTTTATACAATTTTGTAAGAGTCAAATATTTAGACTACGAAAATTATCCCATTGAGTTAGTCCCTGTAGTGACGAAAAATCACAAGGTATTTCCTAATAATCTTCCTATAATCCCTCCTGAACAGGAAATTCGGTTTTGCATTGACATTCTACAAAGTACAAACCCCCTTTCAATACCACCTTATTGGATGGCTCCGACCGATATGAAAGATTTGAAGGCTCAACTCAAGATCTTATTTAACAAAGGCTTCATTAGACATAATATTTCTCCATGTGGTGCTTCGGTATTGTTTGTGAAGAACAAGGATAGGCTCCTTAGAATGTGCAGTGATCATCACCAACTCAATAAAGTCACTATTAAGTACAAGTATCGTCTCTCTCAAATTGATGAGTTGTTTGATCAATTTCACAGAGCAAACTACTTTTCTAAGATTGACTTGGTATGGGGGTATCACAAACTTATGGTGAGAGGTGAGTATATACTAAAAATGGAATTTCGGACTAGATATGGTAAATATTATTTTCTAGTAATATACTTTGGTCTCACTAATTCCCTAGCAGGGTAATCTTAATTCAAGATATGAACATATGTTTTTATTGTTATTTATTTTTTTTGTTTTCTGGAGGAATTACGATGTGAATAGGGTAGAAAGGCTTTTCACATTTTTATATTCTAATAAACCGGGATTACAAAATTATTCTGTCCATTCTATATATCTCAATTCTCCTTTCCCCTTTCATGTCTTCCAATTTGATCGTTGATTAGGTAAAAGTTAGTTTCTATTCTGAAATTTCATGAACTACTAATGAAGCATCTCTCTTGAAATCACAACTTCCCAATATCGACAATTTTCCAACTTAATGTTCTTTTGAAAGCATACTTGTGTGAGTAGATTGTGTTGGTAGTTTACTGGCTTCTCCCATTGTTTTCTTTTTGGAATTAACTAGTTTTCTTATTTGATACTAACTTGATATGAATCTCTCAGAATCTATTAGTACATCTCCTGTAAACTAGTAGAATTTGTGCTGTGGTTATACTGTTTCTTGCATCTGTTCTGCATATTTTGTTTACCTGATTTTTTTCTTCTCTTTTTGTCAGTAGGTGTTGATCTTTGGGTCATTTTCAGAAGATAAGATTAGAACTTTGTAAAGACATCCAACGACTAATGTCGGGATCACATTTGGTTTTGTGGATTCTGCAACATTAAAATCTTTTGAAATTTTTGACAAAAAATTGATAGAGTTTGATCATTGTAAGAAACATCAGCCATCAAAGCTTGGTCAAAGAAATGTCACTGAGATTCATACCAATACCAAAATATTCAAGCTAAATTAAGTTCTACAAATGAACCACACATCACTAACAAACTCTAGCATGTCACGTATGATAAAATATCCTTCAAAATTTCATTTAATCAAATAATTTCGAGGTTAATTTTAAAGCATACTATATCTTTAAACACATAAATAAAATAAATTGTCTCAGAAAATAATGGTAAAAAATTCAAAAGCTAAAAAGGACTCCTACTTATCAAAGAAAACATATGATGAAAAGAGAAATTACCACAAAGTGGAGATGCAAAGTCTTCAGGCTGAAAAACTTGTCCCATGAGAATTGCAGAAGAATATTAGTAGATGTATTATCAAATGAAAGAAGATATATCATACATCTAAAATTCTTAACTGATGCAAAGATTCTAAATTAATTCTCACTAAGTCAGAACCTAAATTTTTCTTCAAGCCATTTCGCCGAATCTAAGAAGAAGTTACTCTATTGTATACATAATAGCTTGGTAACTATTGAGTATAATTTATAAAAAAGATGAGTTAAAAGAACGAAAGGATGGATAGTAGCTATCAAATAACATTTTGATAGATAGAAAAATAAATTTGATTCTTACAATGATTACGAGATTCGAAAACGACTTACTTTACGTCAACAAAAAAAGAACAGAAACAACCTTCACCTTAGTTAGATTCAAGATTCTATCCTTATTTTGAATAGAAAACATCATTAAAAGTATCAAACTAAACATAAAAGATAGTATTACATACAATGAATAAAAGAGCAGAGATTCAACGACGTAGCGAAGACTAGTCACTGGAAATGGATTCAAACAAAAAGGAACAAATGATGGACAATACTAAATAATAAACGATAAAATTATACTTCCACATTAATATGAATCAATGAAATCCATTAAGAACACGTGTAAAGAAAATTAATGTCAAAATTCTCATCAACAAACAATAGTGATACAACAATAGAGTAGTGAGGCTAATCATGAATATAAGAAGATGAGGAGAAGATTATGAAGGAAACATTACCTTTGTTCGGGATGCAACCAGATATGAAAAGCATGGAGACTTCTTGTCACTGTTAATTTGAGATTCTAAAATTTCATCGAGCAAAGCAGAAGCAAGCAAGGTAGACACTAAAAAGAATCTGAAAAATATTCAAAATCAGAAATTAGAGCAAAATAGAAGCAAGCTAGTTCACAAAATTTAATTTTTGAATATCCCTGATAACTCCATCTCGTTCTCCAAGTTTTATTTCACCAAATATAAGTCAATCACCCTCATCTTCACCGCACAGAAGCTCACCAAAGAGATGAAAAAAAGAGAAATTAGCAAAGGCAGAAGATCAACTTTCACATGAGAATGAAGGAGACATGAGCAATTTCACCTTTCACCTGATATGGGAGACCTATCACCTGACATAGGAGCAACCAAAAGGAGATACGGGAGAAACATAAAGTAGAAGAAGACGGGAGCAATCGAAATTTTACCTGATAAACGGGAGCTCTCACTGAGCTATTGCTGATGTTAGGAGGTTGCACTATAAGAAAACCCTACTTTTTAGGGATTGTAATTTTTTGTTTTCTTTTTTGTGGTTTCTAATGACGGATGACTTGGTTAAAAAATAGCAACGAACTTAATGACGGATTATAACATTTGTCACTAAAAATAAATCTAATTATTTACATTAAATTTTAGCGATGAATATTTTCGTCACTCAGTTTATATTTCATAAAAATATATTTAGAATTCTAGTAATGTTTTTCGGCACTAATTCCATCACAATATATTATTAAATTTCTAGCACCTACATTGTTGCAAAATCAGTAAAGAAATTTAAGGCTCAAATGTTTCCCGCTATTATTTAACGACCCAAAAATATTATTTCGCCAATCCATTGCTATATTGTAACTCACAAAAATATTTGTAATTTTAGAAACGAAATGGCTACTTCTTTTCTAATCCGTTGTTATATAGCGAATATTTGATTTTGTCGTTAATATCCGTCTTGGGTATCTTCTCTCACCATGGATCCAAGAAAGATAGGATGATTTATCCTTACAAAGTCCCTCAACCTAGAGGTCATAGTAATCTCCAGATAATTCACCATAGGTGCAACACCCCTATGCACATGAGTTGTCATGGACCGGGATAAGGCAAGATGTAACGACCTGTCTAGTCGTTTTGAGCAGCAGATTTCATTTCTGGAAAAACTGGCCAAGATTACGGACACCACGACCAACCGTCATAGGCACGACGGTCCGTCACAGATGTCTCGTTTCAATATACTTAGGAATTCTGAAATTAGGTACTGAAAATCGACTCTCTGAACTTCGTAACGGACTTGCAGGACGGACCGTCACAGGTGTGACGGACCGTCACAGTGTCCTTGGTGAAAATAAAGTCCTGGCCCTCACGACGACCTGAGTGACGGACCGTCGCAGTCACGACGGCCCGTCACAGGTTGCGTAATCCCAGTCAGAATCGGATGTCTTTACACGTTTTAAGGGACGTTTTGGACTATTCTTTCCTTAATTATAGATTTCGTGGGTTTACATTAATAACTCAAAATTCTTGAGGGATAAAAGAGGTAACTTTGGATTAATTAGTGGGGTTTTATTGTCCTCTTTTACACTTAATATATGTTAATTAGGGTAAAAGAAAGAGGGTTTGAACATAAGAAAACAGAAAGAACAAGAAGAGAGAGGAGCAGTCGATCAAGAGGAGAAAACAAAGCTTGGGAAATTGCTTGTTGATTCTAGTCTTCGGTGGAGGTAGGTTATGGTTTTTACGATACTCCTAGTGAACTCTTAATAGTGAATGATATGTATTGGTGGTATTGTAAACCTGTCTATATGCTTAATTGTATGCTTGCATGAATATGATTATGTGATTTTGATAAAACAAGCATGATGAAAACCATTGAATCCCAAATCTTGAAAGAAACTTTAATCTACTTATTAATGATAATGCCTTGGTATAAAAGAAGGCTTGATCAATTAAAGTAATGGGATTGATGATGCCTTGGTATAGAGAAGGCTTGATGAACGGATAGAATGAGATTAGTGGATCGGAGTGTCACGTTCCGACACATAGTATTAGTGGATCGGAGTGTCACGTTCCGACACATAGTATTAGTGGATCGGAGTGTCACGTTCCGACACATAGTATTAGTGGGACGGGTGTGTCACGAACCGACACGTAGAATTAGGGGATCGGAGTGTCACGTACCGACACATATAGGGGATCGGAGTGTCACGTTCCGACACATATAGGGGATCGGAGTGTCACGTTCCGACATATATAGGGGATCGGAGTGTCACGTACCGACACATAGTGGTAGGGGATCGGAGTGTCACGTACCGACACAAGAGGAAGAAAGATAATGAATCTTGAAAGATGATAATATACTCAACATAATGAACTTAATTCCCAAATGAGAATGGTATTGAGGCTTGAGCCCTCATGGATGAATTTGATGGTACTTCTTGATGCTACATGTTGAGTTTATAGTTGATTTATAATATTAACTGATATATACTGTTTTCTATTTTTAGTTGGCCGATGATATCTACTCAGTACTTGTGGTTGTACTGACCCCCTACTTTTATGTTTTCTTCTTTGTTATTTGTGGAATGCAGCAAACGTTCCGTCAACTTCAACTCAACAGTAGATCTAGCCAGTCTTCACTACCTTCGGAAATTCAGGGTGAGCTAATGCGTCTAGCTTGGACTGGATCTTCTTCTTCAAGTCTTGATGCCTTGAACTTCCGGCATGGACTAGCTTTTATGTATTCTTAGTTCTTAGACATTCTTAGTTTAGTAATTTGAAATAGATGTTCTTGTGATGATGACTTCCAGATTTTGGGGATAATAATAATAGTTTTGGGTTGTTTTTATTAATGAGTTTAAGTCTTCCGCATTATTTTCTGTTGTTATACATTGAAATGTTAAGGTTATATGGGTTGGTTCGCTCACATAGAGGGTAAATGTAGGTGCCAGTCGCGGCCCCGATTTGGGTCGTGACAAACTTGGTAGCAGAGCATTAGGTTCGTTGTCTCATCACACAAGAACAGGTCTAGTAGAGTCTTAAGGAACGGTAGGGGGACAACTTTACTTTTCTTTGAGAGGCTACAAGACTTTAGGAAAATTCCATTGTTTCATTCTTCTTTCGTGCTAATACTTGAGTCCAATTGGTATCTAGGTGTTACAAATTGGTATCTGACCATCTTCATTCTATTTCTCAGATGGTTAGAACTAGAGCGACGACCGCACCAGCAGCAACAACGGAGAGACAAGAAACGACTGAGCCAGCCACTGGGGCTGTAGCTCGAGGAAGAGCAGCGGCAAGAGGCCGTGGTAGAGGTCGTGGGAGGACGTCCTCTAGAGGAAGAGGACGAGCACCTAGCCCATCTGATGCTAGGGCAGTGACTCCTCCACCGACTGAGGAAGTGGTAAGAGAAGGGGAGGATGGGGAGAATGAACAAGTGTAGAATGAGGAAATGCCACCCCAACCTACCCCAGAGATGATTAATCAGGTTCTGGCTTACCTTAGCAGGTTATCTGATCACGGTCAGGCACCTCCAGCGGTTTCTGCACCAACACCTCCGGTTTCAGAGGTACGACATGCAGCTACTATGGCTCCCCGCATGGATGCCTCATTGGAGATAGGCACATTTCCACGTCTGACTACTGGACCGATAATGACAAATGATCAGCACGAACTTTTCAGTAAGTTCTTGAAATTGAAACCTCCAGTATTCAAGGGTGCAGAATCTGAAGATGCTTATGATTTTCTGGTTGATTGTCATGAGCTACTACACAAGATGGGGATAGTAGAACGGTTTGGCGTTGAGTTCGTAAGCTATCAGTTTCAAGGGAACGCCAAAATGTGGTGGCGATCACATGTCGAGTGTCAACCGACAGAGGCCACACCTATGACTTGGGCATCCTTCTCTACCCTGTTTATGGAGAAGTATATCCCAAGGACTTTGAGAGATAGAAAAAGGGATGAGTTCTTGAGTCTCGAGCAAGGTAGGATGACGATTAATGCATATGAGGCTAAGTTTCGTGCTTTATCAAGGTATGCCACCCAACTTTGTTTCAGTCCACAAGAGCGGATTCGCCGTTTTGTGAAGGGGTTGAGGTCAGAATTGCGGATTTAAGCCTTACAGGTAGCGGCTACGGCAACATCCTTCCAAGAGGTGGTAGACTTTGTGATAGAAGTGGAAGGAGTGAAGCCAGATGACTTCACCACGACATCGACATCAAAAACTTTTCGAAGGGGAGGTGAGTTTAATGGTTCTTACTCTAGAGGACAGAGCTCCAGAGGTTACTCAAGTCGACCAATTCAGTCTTCACTACAGACTGTAGTTGGGGGCCCACCTCAGAACGGTCAACACTACTCGGAGAGACCTATGCCTGACTCCAGAGAGTGTTATGGATGTGGGGAGATTGGACATGTTAGGAGGAATTGTCCAAAACAGAGTTACAGACCCCCAATAGCTAGAGGTAGAGGTGGTCATGGTAGAGGCCGCTTTTCTGGAGGACGTGGTGGTCGAGGTAATGGTGGTCACCACAACGGCAGAGGTGATGGGCAAATTGGAGCCACTACGACACAACATGGTAGGGGCAACAGACAGACTGGTGATAGGGCCCATTGTTATGCTTTCCCTGGGAGATCTGAAGCGGAGGCGTCTGATGCTGTTATCACAGGTAATCTTTTGGTTTTGTGATTGCATGGCATCTGTATTATTTGACCCTGGCTCCACGTTTTCATATGTATCTTCATCATTTGCTAATGGTCTAAATCTACATTGTGAATTACTTGATATGCCTATTCGTGTTTCTACTCCGGTGGGTGAGTCTGTGGTAGTTCAAAGGGTATATAGGTCTTGTTTGGTGAACTTTGTGGGGAGCAACACTTATGTAGATTTGGTTATTTTAGAAATGGGTGACTTTGATGTAATTCTGGGTATGACTTGGCTTTCCCCGAATTTTGTGATCTTGGATTGTAATGCTAAAACGCTGACGTTAGCCAAGCCTGGGACAGATCCGTTAGTGTGGGAGGGTGACTACACTTCCAATCCGGTGCGTATTATATCCTTTCTTCGTGCTAAGAAAATGGTTAGTAAAGGGTGTTTAGCTTTGTTGGCACATCTCAAGGATGACACTACTCAAGTACCCTCAATTGAGTCGGTTTCGGTAGTCCGTGAGTTTTTGGAGGTGTTCCCTGCAGATCTTCCTGGTATGCCACCAGATAGGGATATTGACTTCTGTATCGATCTTGAACCGGGCACACGCCCCATTTTTATACCCCCGTATAGAATGGCTCCCGCCGAATTAAGAGAGTTAAAGGCTCAACTTCAAGAGTTGTTGAGCAAGGGCTTCATTAGACCAAGTGCATCTCCTTGGGGTGCTCCGGTTTTGTTTGTAAAGAAGAAGGATGGGAGTTTCCGGATGTGCATAGACTACCGGCAGTTGAACAAGGTAACTATAAGAACAAGTATCCTCTTCCTCGCATTGATGACTTGTTCGATCAGTTACAAGGTGCTGGTGTCTTCTCTAATATTGACTTGAGATCCGGTTATCATCAATTGAAAATACGGGCAACGGATGTACCAAAGACTGCTTTTCGAACCAGGTATGGACATTATGAATTTGTGGTGATGTCCTTTGGTCTTACGAATGCCCCTGCTGCGTTCATGAACTTGATGAATGGGATTTTTAAGCCATACCTGGATCTCTTTGTGATTGTGTTTATTGATGATATACTGATTTATTCTAAAAGTAAGAAGGAACATGAGGAGCATTTGAGGATTGTTTTGGAAATGTTGAGGGAGAAAAAGCTTTATGCCAAGTTCTCTAAGTGTGAGTTTTGGCTAGATGAAGTGTCCTTCTTGGGGCATGTGGTTTCTAAGGAAGGAGTGATGGTAGATCCTTCTAAGATTGAGACAGTGAAGAATTGGGTAAGAGTATAGAATAAGTGTCAGAAAACGGAGTTTTGTTGGGTTAGCTAGCTACTACTGCCGATTTTTCAAGGGATTCTCTTCTATTGCTTCCGAACTGACGAACTTGACTAAGCAAAATGTTCCATTTGTATGGTCGTATGAGTGTGAGGAAAGCTTTCAGAAGCTCAAGACCTTGTTGACTACTGCACCAATTCTTAGCTTGCCAGTGAGGGTAAGAACTTCATTGTTTACTGTGATGCATCCTATTCGGGTTTGGGTGCAGTGCTAATGAAAGAGAAGAATGTGATTGCTTATGCTTCGAGGCAATTAAAGGTGCATGAACGTAACTATCCGACTCATGATTTGGAATTGGCCGCGGTAGTGTTTGCATTAAAGCAATGGAGACACTATTTATATGGGGTTAAGTGTGAGGTCTATACGGATCATCGTAGCCTACAGTATGTCTTTACTCAAAAAGATTTGAACTTGAGACAGAGGAGATGGATGGAACTACTGAAGGACTACGACATCACTATCCTGTATCATCCGGGGAAGGCGAATGTTGTGGCAGATGCTCTGAGTAGAAAGGCGGGAAGCATGGGAAGTCTAGCTCACTTGCAAGCTTCTAGACGCCCATTGGCTAGAGAAGTGCAGATTTTGGCTAATGACCTTATGAGGTTAGAATAAATGAGAAGGGAGGATTGTTAGCTTGTGTGGAGGCAAGATCCTCCTTCCTTGACAAAATTAAGGGGAAGCAGTTTGATGATGAGAAATTGATCCGGATTCGAGATAAAGTGTTCGCAAGGAGGGGCTAAAGAAGCGACAATCGATGAGGAAGGTGTTTTGAGAATCAAGGGAAGGGTA
This sequence comes from Solanum corneliomulleri, assembly GCA_027704805.1. Classification (NCBI taxonomy): domain Eukaryota; kingdom Viridiplantae; phylum Streptophyta; class Magnoliopsida; order Solanales; family Solanaceae; genus Solanum; species Solanum corneliomulleri. The sequence continues at coordinate 37,364,550 of JAKWIY010003061.1, forward strand.
TGTGTACCCCGAGTTGACGATTTGATCAACACTATTCTGACAGAGGCTCATAGTTCAAGGTATTCTATACATCCGGGTACAACCAAGATGTATCGTGACCTAAAGCAACACTTCTGGTGGAGTAGAATGAAGTGTGTTATTGTTGACTTTATTGCCAAGTGTCCAAACTGTCAACAAGTGAAATATGAACACCAAAGGCCCGGAGGAACACTTCAGAGAATGCCCATTCCTGAATGGAAGTGGGAGAGAATCGCAATGGACTTTGTGGTTGGTCTTCCGAAGACAATGGGTAAGTATGACTCCATTTGGGTGATTGTTGATAGGTTAACTAAGTCTGCTCATTTTATTCCGGTCAAGGTGACTTACAATGCAGAGAAGTTAGCAAAGATCTATATCTCAGAAATTGTTCGATTGCATGGGGTTCCACTATCCATCATATCATATAGAGGTACGCAGTTTACTTCTAAGTTTTGGAAAACATTGCATGCTGAATTGGGTACTAGGTTGGATCTTAGTACTGCGTTCCATCCCCGGACCGATGGTCAGTCTGAGCGAACGATTCAAGTGTTGGAGGATATGCTTCGCGCATGCATGATAGAGTTTGGTGGCCATTGGGATAGCTTCTTACCTTTGGCAGAGTTTTCGTACAATAATAGCTATCACTCCAGTATTGATATGGCTCCATTGGAAGCATTGTATGGGAGGAGGTGTAGATCTCCCGTTGGTTGGTTCGATGCATTTGAGGTTAGACCTTGGGGTACTGACCTCTTGAGGGTTTCGTTAGATAAGGTGAAGGGCATTCAAGAAAAGCTTCTAGCGGCGCAAAGTAGACAAAAGGAGTATGCAGATCGAAAGGTTAGAGACTTGGAGTTCATGGAGGGTGAACAAGTCTTGTTGAAGGTTTCACCCATGAAAGGGGTGATGCGGTTTGGCAAAAGAGGTAAGCTAAGTCCAAGGTATATTGGACCATTTGAAGTACCAAAACGAGTAGGGGAGGTGGCTTATGAATTAGCCTTACCTCCAGGGCTGTCCGGAGTGCATCCGGTGTTTCATGTGTCCATGTTGAAAAGATACCATGGAGATGTAAACTATATCATCCGTTGGGATTCAGTTTTGCTTGATGAGAATTTGACTTATGAGGAGGAACCGGTTGCTATATTAGATAGAGAGGTTCGCAAGTTGAGGTCGAGAGAAATTGCATCCATCAAAGTTCAATGGAAGAATCGACCGGTTGAAGAGGCTACTTGGGAGAAGGAGGCAGATATGCAAGAAAAATACCCACATCTGTTTACAGATTCAGGTACTTCCTTCCGCCCTTGTTTTTCTTCTTTTGATCGTTCGGGGACAAACGATGGGTAAATTGGTATCTATTGTAACGACCTGTCTAGTCGTTTTGAGCAGCAGATTTCATTTCTGGAAAAACTGGCCAAGATTACGGACACCACGACGAACCGTCATCAGCACGACGGTCCGTCACAGATGTCTCGTTTCAATATACTTAGGAATTCTAAAATTGGGTACTGAAAATCAACTCTCTGAACTTCGTAACGGACTTGCAGGACGGACCGTCACAGTGTCCTTGGTGAAAATAAAGTCCTGGCCCTCACGACGACCTGAGTGACGGACCGTCGCAGTCACGACGGCCCGTCACAGGTTGCGTAATCCCAGTCAGAATCGGATTTCTTTACACGTTTTAAGGGACGTTTTGGACTATTCTTTCCTTAATTATAGATTTCGTGGGTTTACATTAATAACTCAAAATTCTTGAGGGATAAAAGAGGTAACATTGGATTAATTAGTGGGGTTTTATTGTCCTCTTTTACACTTAATTATATGTTAATTAGGGTAAAAGAAAGAGGGTTTGAACATAAGAAAACAGAAAGAACAAGAAAGAGAGAGAGAGCAGTCGATCAAAGAGGAGAAAACAAAGCTTGGGAAATTGCTTGTTGATTGTAGTCTTCGGTGGAGGTAGGTTATGGTTTTTATGATACTCGTAGTGAACTCTTAATAGTGAATGATATGTATTGGTGGTATTGTAAACCTGTCTATATGCTTAATTGTATGCTTGCATGAATATGATTATGTGATTTTGATAAAACAAGCATGATGAAAACCATTGAATCCCAAATCTTGAAAGAAACTTTAATCTACTTATTAATGATAATGCCTTGGTATAAAAGAAGGCTTGATGAATTAAAGTAATGGGATTGATGATGCCTTGGTATAGAGAAGGCTTGATGAACGGATGGAATGAGATTAGTGGATCGGAGTGTCACGTTCCGACACATAGTATTAGTGGATCGGAGTGTCACGTTCCGACACATAGTATTAGTGGATCGGAGTGTCACGTTCCGACACATAGTATTAGTGGGACGGGTGTCACGAACCGACACATAGAATTAGGGGATCGGAGTGTCACGTACCGACACATATAGGGGATCGGAGTGTCACGTTCCGACACATATAGGGGATCGGAGTGTCACGTTCCGACACATATAGGGGATCGGAGTGTCACGTACCGACATATAGTGGTAGGGGATCGGAGTGTCACGTACCGACACAAGAGGAAGAAAGATAATGAATCTTGAAAGATGATAATATACTCAACATAATGAACTTAATTCCCAAATGAGCATGGTATTTAGGCTTGAGCCCTTATGGATGAATTTGATGGTACTTGTTGATGCTACATGTTGAGTTTATAGTTGATTTATAATATTAACTGATATATATTGTTTTCTATTTTGAGTTGGCCGATGATATCTACTCAGTACTTGTGGCTGTACTGACCCCCTACTTTTATGTTTTCTTCTTTCTTATTTGTGGAATGCAGCAAATGTTCCGTCAACTTCAACTCAACAGTAGATCTAGCCAGTCTTCACTACCTTCGGAAATTCAGGGTGAGCTAATGCGTCTAGCTTGGACTGGATCTTCTTCTTCAAGTCTTGATGCATTGAACTTCCGGCATGGACTAGCTTTTATGTATTGTTAGTTCTTAGACATTCTTAGTTTAGTAATTTGAAATAGATGTTCTTGTGATGATGACTTCCAGATTTTGGGGATAATAATAATAGTTTTGGATTGTTTATATTAATGAATTTAAGTCTTCCGCATTATTTCTGTTGTTATACATTGAAATGTTAAGGTTATATGGGTTGGTTCGCTCACATAGAGGGTAAATGTGGGTTCCAGTCGCGGCCCAGATTTGGGTCGTGACACAAGAAGATCCTATCTAATGTCCCCTTTATTTATGTTTGGGGGAACCATCGGAATCCCATTACATTCATAAACTATAGGATCTTGATCAACTTAAGAAGGAACTTGGACACCTTGGGGAGGAACTTCCTCATTTACCCCTACATCTTTCAATCTTATTGCGGCCATTTTTATTGAAGTCATATCGTATAATAACAAGAGAAGACATTAGGAATAGAAACTTATAACCTCAACATTATGGCACAACACAAGAGTGATGATGAAAGTGAAACTCTATCATCCTATAATCTGTTGCTCATACATGTGTCACGACTCACACCGATGAACAAAACTCAACTAGATGTTGGTTTAATAAGACATTGTATTCCTAAGGACAACTTCATAACCTATCCTCTAATACTATGTTTTCACAATCCCAAACTACACAGTATAAAATAGGGCATCCTTCAAGTCGGTACATGGCGTAATCGGCCTCTCGAAGGTCTTGTACAAGCCCTTAGATATCATTAATTGCATATGTTTATGAAAAGTAGTGCGAAATAATAACATTTCACAACAATCAAATAATATTTCAACATCTATTTTATAGAAACATAGAAATGCTAAATCTCCTTTTAGCCATGTTAAACAATCAAATATCTTGGGTCACAGCCCATACATCAACAAAAATAGTAAATATCAATTATACTACAGTGTCTTATAACAATTAAAGATAAACAAGACTATGTTCTCGAATCAATTGAAGACTTACCACAACCTGCTTGAATGGATGTAATTCCAAGATTGACTTCAAATGACTCCTCTAAAATTTCACCCACACCTTTAAAGATAAGACAATATATGAAATCAATACATTCGAATGCACTAAGTATGTTTACATGAAATTAAAACCATGCTAAAAGGAAATTTGAGTTATAATATCCATTCATACTCTTTTGGAGAAAACTTCAAAAAAGAATAAGAATTACTTACAAGTCAAGATGCATACATATAGAACATATTCTAGGTAATCCACAATATAGCATAAACTTCACTTCAAACCATATATGCATATAACCCTACTACCAAAGGTCCTCCTAAGACTCACTTAAGGAAGATTGAAGCGGTCGTCCATAAAACCCCTTCCCATACACCTAAGTGATTCTCAACGCTTCCTAAAGTATGATTATTCCTATTTATCATTATACTCCCTACCTAGAATTCCTTAATACTCACCAAAGTAAGACATAAAGAGACCACCCATACCGCCTCTTCAATACTACCTAAGAAATTCTTAAAGCTAATCTAGAGAAGTACCTTTTTATTCACATGCAGTAGCTTAAGTTAATTATTAGTCACTAAGACACTTAAAAGACATTCACATTAAGAAAATTTTACATAATGGTCTTGGAAGACCTAGGGAAACCACATACTAGAACCTTTTAAGCTTACTCGTGTAATGTATAAATAGAATCAAATACAACTACCTGCACGTTTTAGAACTTATAACATAATAGAATGCATCTAACATGATGAGAATACGCATTAACCGACATAGACAATACTAGCTAGGCATGGAATCTGGAGTCTACCCTACTACGATGGACGGTGTTCTACTTGCCAAGGGTAGCACTAGGTACATCTCATGTGCGCTCATGGTTAAGGAATATCAAGGGCTTTTTTGCACACTGTAGTCTCCTTCTCAAATAGATCTACAACCACAAGCATATTCACTCGGTGGTAGACATGATCTCATAGTGTAAGTTCAATCAAATATTGGAATATGAGAAACTACCACTTTTTAGTCATTACTTAACAATAATTATACTAGCAATGATGGGTCTTCTAGCTCTTCCACTCAATGATTAATAAGGATAGCTCAATGAATTTGTTAAAAATGGTTTCAAGTAATTCCGGAAAACCTATATATAAGTCCTCCATTCAAACAAGAAGGATACTATTACGACTTTAAACTTCAATGATATAATAGCCTTTTTTCTATATTCAATGTTCCATGTTATTGACTTTCTTTACTTGTTCAAGGTCCTATAATAATGTCCTTAAAAAGGATTTATATTAGGTCTACTAATGCTAGAATTATATTCAACATTCGTTCATACACATACATGACAAAGGTTATTAAGCGTACTAAGTCAAGAGTTTCAAATTCACATTTTTCCTGCATCAGGTTGAGGGACATAGGTCTAACAACACGAAGCAGACACATCATAATATTTTCACATCTACAATCACATTCAGGTAGCACATAAGGACAACGAAGTGTACATAGTCCATCATAAGTCACACATGGTCAATTAGGAGAAATCATTCTTTCAATTCACTCATACACATGAGATATTTTTGCTTTCACAATGATCAGATATATAGCTTCAACATAATATCATCGCAATTCATAGAATGATGCCGATAAGTACACTTTCTTCACAACTATAACTAATAAGCACCACAACCATAAGTGGACCATACCAATCCTAAATATTGAATAGCAATTATACACTATATACGAAGATTAGGTCATCTTACCACCCTTTCTTTACCAGCATCAACATTCTAAAGCCTTCTCAATCAAATTCACTAATACACACAATTCCTATACAATTTGAAACAAAATAAATGAAATAATACAATACAATATGAAAATGATCAAATTAAGTCAGCCTATCTGCATTTATAACATAATCTTTGCAAAAATCCATAACCCAAACAAATCAGCAAAACAATTCAATACAATGAAGCAATGATTAAATCACGCAAAATATTGATAAAATTTAATATTTTATTGAATTGCATGGGTTCATAGGAATTTTCATATAAAATCATTTAAATAGAATCAATTATAACAGAAATTATTAATACAAAAAATTTTATGCAAGCACACAAGGCTAGAAGTCAAAATAGAAACTTTCATGTGTTGAGAGGTCTTATAAAAACATTTGAAGTTTGGTTCCTTAAAGAAACATAGTTCAATGATTAAAAAACCCCTACAGTGATTGATTGTAATCCACGAAATTGATGAAAAATTGACGGACAAATGAAGCTCATAGGCTCAGCCTTGCTTCAAGCATCAATTCACTTCTAGAGAATTATATTTGGGGTCTTTGGGTTTTGATTTGAAAAAATAAACTCAAATTTTCGTTATATACATACAAAGTCATTAGAATATTCAAAAAGACCTTAAGTAACTGCCCAATATATTTTATGAATACTAGGTGAATTTCCCACCTTGCCCCTAGCATGGCTGTGACACCTGCAGAAACTTGTAGGTGTCAAATGACGAAACAATGAATGTACAGTTCAGAAAACGATGATCAAAGTGGCAATTCATCATTTTGGTCAGAGAGTCCTTGGGGGCTTAAGCTCATACACCTAAATGTGTAGCAACAACCCCCATTGAGAGACTGTTCCTTGGATGATGGGGCGTTCTTTGCCTAGTCGTAGATGGAGCCTACCCTGGGATGTTTTTAGCCAAAAGTTGGGTCTTCCTCAAGGAACCTTAGTGTGGTCTTTGGGGTGTCGTTCCTAGACGTTCCCAATCTAAATATTCTTTTCTAGATGTTAGGAATCTCTGCAATCAATTTTAACTCAAACAAACACTTAAAACATAGAAAGGCACATTAGAACACACAATCATGTCTCTCTCAAGGAAAAACATTCAAATGCCTTGGATGATCTTGGACATTTATCCTCCAATCTCAACACACTCCCTCTTAACAATATAATTAACCATTTTAAGACATTAGCAACTCATGACACACATGTTAGGCTCTAGTTTATGTTTGTTTATTTTAAGGTTGTTATAGGTACAATCGCTTGAGGGAGTCCTTAGACAAGGTCAAGTTGATTCAAGATAGACTTCCAATTCTCAGAGTAGGAGAAAGAGTTATATATATTGGAAGGTTCTTGATTTGGAGTTTATGGTTGGAGAGAGTTTTCTCATGAATGTTTCAACAATGAAGGGTGTGATGAGATTGGGGAAGAAGTGAAAAATGAGCCAAATGTCTTTTTTTGCTTTCAATACTTGTGGAGCGTATTGGTAAGGTGGCATATTAGTTGGACTTTCAACCTGGTTTGTCAGGTGTTCACCCCGTATTTCATATTTCGATGTTTAAAAAGTATCATGAGGGTGGTTCTCATGTGATTAAATGGGATTTAATGTTCCTTGATTAAAATTTGACTTTTTAAGAGGATTCGATAACCATTTTGGATAGGAAAATTCAAAATTTAAAGTTGAAAGTGATTGCTCATGTAAATGTTAAATGGAAGCATCGTCCAGTGGTGAGGCTACATGTGAGACCGAGTCAGACATGAGGAGTAGAAATCCTCAGCTTTTTAATTGTTCAGGTAAATTATTTTCTTTTACAGTTCGAGGACAAACATTTTTTTAAGTGATAGGTATGTAAAGATCTGCTAGGTATTTTAATGAACTAGGGCAATTTTGTGTGTTTCAATAAAGTTTAAAGAGAATTTTTTGAAATATCGGTTAGTAGGAGTATTTGGTTGATATATGTATATTATATAAATAATTTATTTGAATAATAAATGGGTTGAATCCATTTTTCTATTTTATAAAATTTACCATTTTTCCCATACAATTAAGAGATATGAGTAGTTTATTTTATAAAGGAAAATAAATTTTAGAAACTACATGTGCTGTGATGATAGAGTTCAAACAAAATTTCGACGGCGACTACGTTGGTTTCTACGTATTGCAATCAAAATTAATTAACGTTTGTATATTTAATTTTACGGTGCACTTACAATTTAAGCAATAAAATAAATTTAATACAAGTGAGATTGTTAGTGCTGGAAGATATGATATGTTCAATTACAATGTGAATAGTTACTGAAATTAAGTTTTATAGTGTAAATAGTATATGATTTGATGATATTAGTATTAGTGGGTACTCCTGGAAGTTTTATTGGATTGTACAAAAAGGTATAAAGTCAAGAGTAGGTATTGTTGTTCGATGTTGTCCTTGCCTTATGTTGTTAGTATTTTTATTTTTTTTTGTTAATTACAAGCTATTATTAATTTGAAGGGATAAAAAGTGAAGGAAAATGGAGATCATTGACCCTTTGATTTTGAGGTTGCTTCTACTGTTTATAACTAGTGGCTCCAGTTTAATGATTTTTTTATTGTTTTTTTTTTATATTAGCGACATAGTTTTTGATATATTGAGATAGGTAAGTAATTATTAGAAGTATATTATATAATATAACATTGAATTTTAGGGTATTTGGAGAGATCAAGTTTGAATTCTTGGCTTTAAATTTAGCAAATATGATAATTTTGACATATAAATTATATCAAGCTTTGGAGCTTGATTAGAGATATGAGGGAGATTTAGGGTCTATGATAGAAATATACTAATTTGAATGTCTACAAAATCGCTTACATACAAATGTTGCATCATTGGTAGATTGTGAACGTTCCAAAATATGGAGAACAGGAAATGAAGTATCTTGAAGATTTGTGGCACGAGCTCGACAAGGTATATTAAGGACTTTTAGACTTCATTGAAGGACATTTTCCTTGTTAAAGATTAAAATCGGAATTGAAAAAGAGTAAGGCAAAAGATGAGGATATCGTACCAATGGTATGATGGGCATTGGTACAAGTACCACGGTTATAAAGGGAATGTTTTTACAATAGAATACTGGTTGAAACCCCAGAATGCCAAAGCATATAGGCATTTACTGATTTATTATTTATATGAATACTTTATGTGATTGTGTTTTTCTTTATAGCATCTTTATAAATGTGATAATTCATATTGTTATGTATTATGCTTATATTAATTGATTGAGATTCATCATCATTCTCTTTATTGAAATAATATTATGTACGTCCATTGACATTAGATCAAATATATATTTAGCACGTGGAGATGGGTTTTGCTGGAGATTTTGAGATGTTAATATTATAATTTGGAAACGTGGTGACCTTTCGTATGAAAATTGTGTGATTTTATGATAGTTCGTTGAGATGTACGCACATACACATGGAGATCGTCCGTGTTTGTATATGGACCACGCGATTCCCCCATGAGTCATGCACTCTTGATATGTTTTTGAGGAGTATAATCTAGATAAGGTTGAACAACTTTCATAGTTTTAATATCTCGTAAACAAAAATATCTAGGATTTAACAAAGAAACTAAGAATTAGTTATTTTTGGAAAGAATAGGAGAAGTCGGGAAAATTTCTATTGTGTAAAAGTAAGTATTTGTTATTTTCAAACGGCCATAACTTTTAGCTCAAGATGTTTATGTCCAGTTCTTTGTATTGTTTGATATCCCTTGAATATATCTTTCAAATGCCGCCAAATTTGCATATTTTCGATACCGTATGAGGGAAATGTGCCTATTGGGAGTTGGGCTATTGGATTGAGGAAAATCGAAACCAGAGATTAGCAAGTGTAAAGTGGTCTTTTTAACCCTACTATTTCATAATTTTGTTTAATGGTTAATTAGGTGTAAAACTAAGCCTAAATTCAGGTTAAAAAATTGAAATACACTTAGCGCTTTGGAGAAAAGAGAAGAGAATAAGGAGAAAGGAGAAAAGGCCAAGAATTCATAAAAAACGCCAAGATCTTCAAGTAGAATTCGTCGAGGGTAATCTGTACAAGGTATGTGACATATTTTTGTTTTTGGATATTTCACCCACACACCAATGTGTTCAATTCAGCGCACTTAGAGTATACTGAATGATGAATAATTGTTTAAATAATGTTGGGTGACTTAAAGTATACCATTAATTGTTTTGACTCGTATTTCAGGGTTGTTTTAGAGATTGGGTATTGAGAGTATTAGTGATCCTAAATGTTTTGGTAAATATACATTGGAGCTTACAAGGTTTAAAGATGAAAATTAGAGAAGAAAAATCAAATATTCTATCTGATAGGCACTGGTGAGCCGCGCTAACAAGAGCCCCTCAGGACAGACTCCATCCATCACGCCCTACAACGTCGTGCCAACCAGAGCTCCTGAGGACAGTTTCTGTCCGTTGGGCACTAGCGCCCAACGCCAAGGCCACCAAGAGACCCTATTTTCCCCCCAAATTCTCGTTCTAGTTCGTAAGGGATATATATATATGTATGTCAATTGATTCCAACACTCTAAGTTACATCTATAAATCAAGACATCATCCATAGGTATGATATCATGATCTTTAAATTCATTATTCAATTCAAGGGAATTTAAGATCAAAGTCGAAGAAGTCAAGAGTCGACTTTATAAGTTAAGAAGTAAGTCAAAGTAAGTTCTTAAAGTTTTTGAGAGTCTTAAACAAATATTTTAACTTTATTTTAAGGATCAAGCTACATGTGAGCAAAGAATAATGATTTGAGTTTAAGTCTCAAAAGATATAAGGGAACTAGGCATTACCTAAGAGTTAAGTTCAAGTTGAGCAAAGAATAAAAAGTTGACTTCATTTCTCAAAACATATAGGGGAACTAAGATATTCCAAAGAGTTACATTTGTTTTCACATTTTTAGAAAAGAAAGGAAACTAGACATCCACAAAGCCTTTGGCTAGTTTAAGAAAAAAGAGAACTATGATTTACAAGGGAACTTTTAAAGCTATGTTTTAGCAATTACCTCAGACCTAAAAAGAAGTTGTTTTAATAAAATAATCTAATATTTTGGGAGTAGCACTGAGAATCAATATGGGGACGCGAGTTTAGAACAACTCAAGTCTCCATAAAAAAAATACCATGATGGACAGAGAAAGGAACATACTTTTCAGATAATTTCTTAGTGTTTTTTAGCATAAACTAGTGGATCCACTGTGTAGGTAAGATTTTATACCGACACCCAGATATAGAGCAGTCCTCTTGTAACGTGAGGTAAGACGTTGTACAATCGATTAGGCATATAGTGATGGTTTTCGGTTAGATAATCTCGCAGAGAAACTATATTATTTTCTTATAAGTAAGTTGAGATTTTATGGGATTAGCTTTAATGAACTAAGAAGTTTACTTTGTTTTTACATGTTTTTCAATATTGATATTGGATGTCTACTTACTGTTTTATATTGACTTGGTATTCCATTAGTTTAGTAGAGCAAGGTAAGATATTATTAATCCTCTCATGCTTTAAGTTGTTGTTTAGATTTTGATCTTGCATGCACGTACATTCAATGTACTGATGTCAGTTGCCCTGTATCATCTTATGATGCAGACGTAGATAACCATTATCAATAACCAACGCCTCGTTCATCCAGTTGAGCATTCAAAGTCAGTGGTGAGCCTACTTGCTTTCTGGAGGATACTGTTATTCTCTTTATATTTTTTTCATTTATAGGTTGTTTTGGGGTTTGTTCCAACATCCATCTTAGTGTTGTAGAGTTTTCATAGATAGTTAGGTAGTAAGTTTGAGTCACTTCCTTGAATTAGATATGTTTTTCTATGAGAATTCAAATTCAATTTTTTCGAAACAATTATATTTTAAATATTTCTTTTAATAATGTTCTTCTTTAATATTTGAGTTAAGTTATGTCCTTCGCTTAGTTAAGAAAGCCAGTCGAAGTGTTCGCTTAACAGCAACAATGGTCATTGGGTGCTGGCCACGTCTAGGTGTAGGATCGGGTCATGAAAAACTTAGTATTAGAAAACAAAGTTCAAGAGTACTATGGAGTCAATGAAGTCTTGTTGTTAATGTCTTAGTCATCGGTGGGAAGCGCGCCACATCTATGATTAGGAGGCTACAACATTGAGGAATCCCTCCCTTTTTCGTATTCTTTTTTGTGCGTTAGAGTTTTATCTCTAAAAAGATTCCTTCTAATTCCTGCCTTTGCGTGTTTCACATCGTCGTGCCTCCAAAGAAAAGCCATCAAATGTCGACCAGCCAAAACATATGTATAGGAGCCAGAGGTACCTAACACAGCAAACGTGGAACCTCAAGCAGAAGTTACAAATTCTGAGTTCCATGAGGCTATCCACATGCTAAGCTAAGTTGTTACTAACAAGGTTGTTCAACTAAGAGGTGTTCAACAGGAAGAGGCTAACACCTCGAGGATTCGTGAGTTCTAATGAATGAATCTCCCAGTTTCACAAGTTCAAGCAGTACTAAGGATCAACTAGATATTTTGGAATAGTTGAAGAAGGTATTCTATATGTTGTATATGGTACATATAAAGAGAGATGAACTGGCAGCATATCAACTATGAGGCTAGGACTTGGTTCTATTAGTGGGAAGAGAACAAATATGAGGATGCACCAATCCAGTTTGGGCTTGATTTTAAGAAGACTTAATGTGGCGTTCCTTTCTGTGAAAACTGAACGAAGCAACTGAACATGAGTTCCTTTCATAAGCAAATGAGTCCTTGAGTGTTCATGAGTATGGATTAAAGTTCACCCAATTTTCTTGCTATGATTCAGAGATGGTTAAGGATATGAGAAGCAACATAAGATTTTTTTCTTGTTTGCTTGGGTTGTGATTCAAGCAAAGAAGATCGGTTGTTATGTTTAATAGGGATATGGACGTTTTAAGCTTAATGGTCCATGTGAAACAACTTGAAGAAGAAAAAGTTGAGGGACATAAAGGAGTAGAGGAACAACAAAGATAAGACTAGAGATTAATCTTATCAACAGAAGTGTGGTTCAAGTTGACTACAATTCAGAAACAAAAAACGCATGCAATATCATCTGATAGAGTACCTTCTCAATGAAATAGAGGCGATTATATGGATTGAATTTGCAGAATTTAAAGTCAATACCAGAACACTCCAAAGACAGTGTGGCACAAAGAGATAATTTGGCTCTAGATGTGGTAGGTGTGGTAGAAACCATGCCTGGTTAGTTTGACACTAAGTCATGCCTGGAGTGTCTATCAATGGACATAGACTACGGACCATTGTCTGACCTATGGACCATAGATCCGTCCGTCGTTCAAAACTAAGTCATATCTTTCAGGGCTTACTTTTTGTGGGTTTCTGACTCAATCGAAGGACAATCAGAACAGACTGTGGGTCAGGCTATGGTCCATGTATGGAAATCATCGGTTGGACCTGCAGATTTTCTGAAAAACTATTTTTTTGTCTGATTTGGGTATAGGGTGTTATAACCTATACCAAAAGAAACAAAATAAATAATAATAGGTAAACTATTAATCTAACCATCTTTATAAGAGTCTACTTGTTTTCTCTTCTATACCAATCTATTATATAGTGTCTCGTGTAGACAATTGAAATGCAATTATTTTATAAGATAAGTGACTCATGAGCTTTGCGGAGAAGTTTACATCACTACAATAAGAATGTAATGATTTTATATATTTATCATGATGCTATTTTCATGTATTTTAAATATTCTGAGTTTACCAAGCCATTTGGACTTACGTAATTGTAACACCCAATAAATTTTTTTTGAACTAAAAATCAAACCAATCATCGAGTGATTGATATTTTCAAAAGGAATTCAAATTTATTATGTCTTAAGGTTAGTTACTAGATTTAACACTTTGAGTTCCAAAAAGAATTTAATTGGAAATCGCACAATCTGAAATTTTGATAGTTAAGCTATGTATAAGTTTTGGGTAGACTTCAGACACCCATTACTCCTAATGCAGGATTTGTTAAGTGTTCAAAAAGATATCGTAGAAAATATGTTAGGATTATTTTCCAAAGCACGCCGAATTTGTTATTTTTCGAGTTTGTATTAGTGAGATAGAACTTTTGAACTTAAATTGTCTAATTGAGGAAAGTTAGCCGACAATAGTGAGGGATATTTCAGTTCTTTCCTCACACAATCAAGTTTGATTCGCTTTTAGTAATAATTGAGTGTTCTAATTCTTTTAGGTTATAATCCTAATGTAGTCCTACGGTTTTAGTTGAGAGTTCAAGAAGAAGTAAGAAGAGATAAGAAGAGTAAAGAGGAGAAATGAGGAATGGATTAAGGCGTTTATCGACTTTCTTGAGTTTAGCTGTGGATTTTCTCCATGGATGTAATACCTAAGTGGTATGTAAGCTTCTATAGTGTTGTTTTAGTTCACCCAGAGGAGAATCTTGTTATTTTTCAGTTAAAAATCATCCTTAAAGTTAAAAGATTAGAGTTCTCAATGAGTTCTTAATAGGCGTTCTTAGGGTTAATTCTAAATGTTGTTGAGTTTGGTTTTTGATGAATCTTTCAGTTAAAATTGTGCAATTTGTGAGTGATTTTTATTATATAAGAGTGTAATTAATTTAAGTTATCTAATACTAGTAATTGGGAAAAAATCGTTCGATTTTACACGAGTTAGGGTTAGAAAACGAGCAAGGACGTTCGGAAGAATTTCTGGGTTAGATCCTAGCACACTGCGCCTTCCATACCAGCTTAAGCCCTTCTCTATACTACACGTGCTGGTGGCCCTCACCACCCATAGCCCTGGTGTTGCCTGCACTATCCAATTTCCCCCGTTTGCTTTGTTTGAGCTTATTTAAAATGTATCCTCACTCCTTTTGATTCTAAGTACTTTAAACTACTTCTAAAAATTGGGATATCATTAGATGAATCAGAAACTTGAAATAATGATTCACATCCATTGTAAATTTAATAGTATGTTTTGAGAGTTCTTCCGAACCTTTTGAGAGAGTCTGTTCGAGCACTATGAGAGTATTCTACAACTTCTAGAAACATTTTTCAAGACTCAAGTATGTGAGAATGAGTGTTAGGAGAATGTATTAATGAGTCTACAATATTATCTAGATCATTCATATCATGAACCATAACTCTTTTATTTATAATTCACATGCAAGAGAGAGTTAAGAGTAGAGTTCAAGAATGTCTTCAAGTTAAATTGTGAATTCTTTAAGGTCAATCATTGATTGAACTAAGTATTAAGGAAGTAAAAAAGAGAATTAGAAGGGTAATCTACATGAGTTCCATGTAGTTATGTAGTCCTTTAGTTGAATCGTTCATGCCCATAATTTTGCAAGAACCTTATGTGTACAACAATGTTTAGATGAGAGGTACCTTTGAGTTCTCGAGTTGAGTAGTTCATGCTCATAATTCTGCATGAATTCTACAAGTTGAAAATCTTAAAATTATCCATAAACATGAGATAATGATCCTTGAATCAATACTTACAATTTTAGAAAAGTTAAGACTCAAGTCTAGAAGTTTAGGGAAATTAAAGTAAAGTTCTTAAAGCTTTACGAGAGTCTTTAAAAAACATTTTAACCATTGATTTGAGGCTCAAGTTATAAGTTAAGCAAGAGTAAAGATTTGAGTTCATTGTCAAAAGTTATAAGGGGACTAAATAATCCCTAAGAGTTACAAATATTTTCACATTTAAATAATTAGCGAGCCTTCAGGCTAGTTTTCAGACAGAAGTAATAACTTTATAAAATGAAGCAAGTAGGAAAAAGAGCTTTAAAAGTTATGTTTTCTGCATTAATTTTAAGCCACATAATCAGTATGTTTTAAAAACATAAGATCCAGTATATTTTTAGTAGTAGTATTGAGCAACGATGTGGGGGTGCGAGTTTCAAATTAACTCAAGTCTCCATGAAAACATTTTTTCCATAATGCGTAGAAAAGGGTCATACATTTTAGATGAACTTTTTTCTCACTTTACTAGTGGATCCATTAGGCAGTTGAGGACCTATACCTTCGCAAGGTTAGGATGAACGGATAGTGTGGGCCGAGTAGTGTTGTATCATCACTATAATTTCTAAATGATTGTTTTTGGATAGAGAAACTCCCAAACAATTTATTGTATAAATATATACATCATGTACTAGTATTTCATATTCATTTAATAGTTATGTTGTATCCTTGTTATCTACAAAGAGTTGACATCATGTTTTTAAACAACTTTTATTTATATTGCACTTGTTTTAAACTGCTTTATTTTGAAATGATTCAGTTAGATATCACGATTTGTAGTGACTAAACTTTCTATGAACTATTATGTCCATCCATTGACCAACCTCCAAATTCTATTCCAAACAAATGACTTTGACGCTAGATAATGTACAAATAAGTTTCAGTATTTTTAAAGGATAGATTAATATAATTCAATTCATGAGAGATAATACTAAAAAGAAGACATCAATATGCTACAAAAATTTAAATATTCATCAAACTCAAAGATAGGAGAGTTACAAAGGAATATATTAAATACTAAGGAAATTTATACTCTAGAAAGAAATTGAAAATAATTCCTCCTAACTGAAGGTTCATTTATATTGCATTCTTTGGACAAATATTTTATCTCTACCTAACGAAAAGCTTAAGTAGTTCTAAGTTGGTGTGTAATGTCTATTAAGAATAATATATAATACATTAAATATATCATAATATTCAAATAATACTAAATAACAACATTTAGGGTTCATTTATTCATATACATCTGTAAATCTCGAATAGTAAATTGATGGGATTTGATAAATACTCATGCAATACACATGTACAATGACCAATTATTCACTCCATGCAATTATATAGACCTTACTCAGATAGAGAGTCTACTGTTAGTTTAAGTAAGGTGAAAAACATTTGTTACATATATCCATTCATATATTACTCAGCTTAGGAGAGGTAGTACATATTATTTAAATTAGACGATTTAAATACATAGTGACGTGCATTGATTTAATTTGATGGGGAGAAAGGTCAAAGCCAACACATAAAATTAATGTGTGTGTGTGGTGTGTGTGTGTGGTTTAGCTTTAAAAAGCCCCTTTTGGAATGAATGTTCCCCATTTAATTCAAAACACTTTTAGAACTGTTACATTCTTTTTAACTTAAATATGATACATTTATAAACCTTTACGGAATACTTAGTTCCCTAATAGCTTTTGAGAAATGAATTCAACTCTCGCTTTTTACTAGACTAGAAACTTAACAAAGAGGGAATACTTAGTTCCCTTATAGCTTTAGACAATTTAACTCAACTATTTACTCTTTTCTAAACTTGTAACTTGAGCCTTAAAACAAAGTTAAAATGATTGTTTAAGAATCTTTGAAAAATTGGGAAAGAATGGATCCTCTAACGGGTCTTGATGCTCAGAGAGGCGCGGAGCGCTAGAGATTGATGGATAGACACTGTCTTGAGGCACTATTGCTGGTGCGGCATGCGAGATCCTGACAGATAGAGTATGTGTTGAGGGGTTCTAGTAGGTACGGCGCTTCTGGTCTTGTCAGACGTGTTTTTCAACTCTTCTATTTTGATTTTAAATTCTAAACCTCCCAACGTCAATGGATCCCAAGACAAACACATAGGATCTCGTAATACATAATTATCCTACATATTAGACCAAAAACAGTACAGAAACATGAATCAAATCTACTTGGGATAAAATAAAATTTAACCAAGAAGAATTTAATAAATTTCAATCAAGAACACCCGAACAACCTCTTGATGCATCACAATACACCAAGTATTCTTATAAGTTTAAGACCATTGAAATTTGACTGTATTCTAAATTAACTTGGTCAAATGAGACCACATTGATGAAAATCCTTCAACAAATCTCCTATAATAACTAGCCAAACCCAAGAAACTTCTTATATCAGTTGAAGATGTGGGTCTAGGGCAACTCTGAACGGCTTCTATCTTTTGATTGTCACCTCTAATCACACACCGGAAATAATGTGACCTAAGGATGCCACAGATTTACTCTTGTGATTGATGGAAATAGGAAAAATTTGATCATACCTGTAACAAAATCTGGAGAGTTCTCTTGCTCTTGGTTTCTAGTGATTGAATAAAGACGATTTGCCCTTTCGCAAGTTCCAGAAGTGGATCCTCTAGGTGTAGCCATATCTTGTGGAGAAACTTATGAAGATTGAGCACTATTTCCCGGATTTCCACTACCCTGCTTATTCTCAAGGCACTCTCTCACAAAGTGACCCTCTTGACAACACTTGAAACAACATGTCTCGTCATTACGACATTTGCAGTAGTTGATTCTACCAAATTTATCACATGATAAAATCCCTCTAACTCCTTGTGCCACACTTCCTTGGGATTGTGTAGGTCTAGCCTTCAAGATAGGTGAAGTCTGGCCACTTACTCACCTCTCTTTCTGGGCGTAAGTGCACTAGCAGATGATGGTGCATGCCTCTTTGATTTCTGAAATTTTTGTTGATGTGAACCAACTTTCTACCGCCCAAACTCACTCCCAATAATCGCTTTATTGTTTTTGCATTCCTTTCTATCCCTCATTATCTCCTCTTCAATCTATTGAACATAGACCACAAGCTTGGATATGTCCATGTCACCAATAAACATTGTAGTACTACCTTCTTTGTTTGAAGAACGGCCCAAACCGGTGACAAACAAACTCACCCTACTCCTTATATCATTTATCATATAAAGAGCATAGCAAGAAAATTGGGTGAATGTCAACACATATTATCAAACACAAATGGAGTCCTGTTTCAAAGTGAGGAACTCCCGTAACTTTGTTTCCTTCAATTCTCGAGGAAAGAATCACCCCAAGAAGTCTTCTTCAAAATTTCCCAACTTTGAGGTGGTGTGTCCTCAACTATACCCTCCCTCCAGTGGGAAAACAAGGTTCTAAATAGACTCTTCAATTGATATGAAACTAATTCAACCGTCTCAGTATTAACAACATCCATCACCTAAATGATTTTCTTCAATTCTTCTACAAAGTTTTTCGGATCCTTAATAGTTCTTGATCAAGTGAAACTAGGAGGATTCATTCTCAGAAACTAATAAATCCTCGAGGTATCAGTTCCTTCTTGTCAAGATCCTTTCTATTGACCGAATGGGTTTGTTACTACTTGACATAGCATCCGACTGGATTCCTGGACTCAACATTGTTAACCTCTCCTTGAGCTTGCACATCATGTTTATTGAGTGACTCTTTCCTCATCATTTCTCCTTGTTGATATACGTATGACTGCTTTTTGTAGAGGAATGATGATTTGAAGCACGAACAAACATGAATTAGAGAGAGACTTTTTTATATATAAACTCTAAAGCACGAAAAGAATGTGAAGAAGTGCGATGTTCGTAGATGTTGTAGCCTCCGGATCATAGATGTGGAGCGATTTAGGCTGATGACAAATACTGTATAAACGCGCCTTAATAGACTCCCTAGGACTCTTGAACTTTGTGCTTGACACCAAGTTTGTCACGCCTGAAGCCTAAACCCTGGACGTGGCCGGCATCCACAGATCATTGTTGGCCTTGAGCGAATCCTTGGTCTTTCTTACTTAACTAAGAGAAAGACAATATGCATCTCAAGTAAACAATTAAAAGTATTTTGTTCAAAAAAACATTAATAATTGTCTTGACCAAAATGACACTAAGTCTCAACATTTAAACATACGAAATATAAGATAAATTATACTACAAAAATAAACTACTAACCATCTATTTGTCTATGAAGCGTGTAATAATTGAGATGGATGTTGGGAAAGACCTAAAAATATCCTAATGAATTATGCTAGAAAGCCTATAAAAAGTATATTCTCTTGAAATCAACAAGGCTAAGCAAGTGACTATTGAGCGCTCAACGGGATCAACGGTAACTTGCGTGCTAATCCTATTTTCCTACGTCTGCATCATGAAACAATGCACGCCAATTGGCATAAGTACATTGTAAGTACGAGTATACATGTTTGAAAACTAAATGACGACTTATGTTTGAGATGATTAAGATGAACTTACATTGGCTCTAATTAACTCAAGAATATGCTTAACTCAAAGTATGTATATAAAGCAATTGAAAACACGTGTCATATATATAAATCTTCTAAAACAATAAAACAACTTAGTTCCTCAAACAAATGCAATAAGAAAGTCAACATACTTATATGAAAGTAATATGACTTTTGTGGGAGATTCTCTGACTGACAACCATCACTCTAAGCTTAAGTGACGATATAATGTTTTAACTAAGGCTACCCAGGGATCTTTCAATACCTTTCCATCGGTACAAGACATTAATTTTCTTGATGGATCCACTAGATAAAGACGTGATCATCTAAAAATTGTGACCCGTCAATTCCCACGATCGATTCATTGTTTACATGGAGACATAAGTTAAACTGAATTCTCATTTCCATATCGGTGCTCAATAATACTCCCAAAACATACTTTAACTCATAAATTTAATAAAACATCCTTCCTTCGGATTAAGATAATTTACTGAACCTTTAGCTTTAAAAAGCCCCTTGAGGAATCAATATTCCCCTTTTAGTTCAAAACTCTTTTGGAGCTATTAGTTTCTTTTTAATTTAAATATGAAAATTTATAAGCCTTTAGGTAATACTTAGTTCACTTATAGATTTTTAGAAATGAAGTCCACTCTTGCTCTTTACTTGACTTAAAAGTTAACTCTTAGGGAATACTTATTTCCCTTATAGGTTTTGAGAATTTAACTCCACTGTTTACTCTTTACTCAATTTGTAACTTGAATCATAAATCAAATTTAAGATGATATTTTGTGACTCTTTGAAAACATTAATAACTTACTTTGACTTGCTTATTACTTTTAAACTTGACTCCTATTTTATATTATGTAAATGAATTAACCTTTTTTTTACCTTTAAAAAGAGATGAACGTTTATCAAGATTATTGAAATTCCATGAGAACACTTTCACTTAAGACAATGAAACTTTAAGGGATGAGACTAGATGTACCAAAGAGCCACTTGTAAGTGTTTTTTTTGAAGATAATGAATTCATAATGAGACTCAATTATGTCCAGTGCCATAAACTCGAGCTCACCTTAGAAATTGGTCCTAACTATGATTAAACATCATTAACAATTCTGTATCAAGATTATGTTAGCGGACTTCAGGTTTTTGTAGAAAACGAATGGTAATCCTCCGGTCATACTTTAATGCTTTTGTGGTTAATGTAGGCAAAATATTTATCATAAACAAATTTACATACTAGAAATATATGATAAGCTAATCTATTTGCATATGTATTACATAGAAATAATATAAAGTAAAACAATTAACCAAATAATGCATTTTTAGTGAAAAACATAATATGATGTTTCCACATGACGCATGATGATACACATCATGGATTCTTAGACTTACACCTTACATGTAACATATTTAGTGTTTGTCGTTTTGTAGGCCTCATCAAATGGAAGATACAAAAGTTCCTTGCATAGAGTAGTTGATAACAACAAGACTCCTAGAAAAACACTTAGTTTCTTTCTTTGTCAAGACAAAGATAAGGTGTTGAGTCCACAAACTCAATTGGTGGACTATAAAAACCCTTGACTATATCTTGACATCACATGTCCGACTCTCCTTGAATTTAGTAAAAATCATCCCAGAGGTGATACAAACACTCTTCAAGCTTTCTCGACGTTGCTTCAAGAAAATAATAAAGAACCTTAAGAGCTATGTTGGTTAGGTTCAAGATTGAAGGCCTTGTAATCGTTTTGTAACATTCTGGAAAATCATATGTGTAATGAAGATCCAGTATGCCCTTAGGATAGCCTATTAGGGGTACATAGGAACTCCAATGCCCAATATTGAGAAATATTTGGCATAGTATAGAATAATTGGCTAAGGGATATTAGCCAATTTTCTATATACTAATAAGACATATACTTTTTGGGTTGTCATACCCCAATCCATGATTATTGTTCGATAAATGTACCTGTAACGAAGACCCTAGACTAAAATGCTTTTTCCTTTAACTCACAAAAAGGTATGAGGCATTCAAATGTCAAAACTAGATACCATGTCACATGATCAATTAAAATGATCATGTAGAGATGCAGTGCCCAAGGACATCGTAAGGATCCTTGGGATAATAAGTAAACATTCCCAAAGGAACCATAAATAATAGTTAGTTAGGAAAGTAAAACCAACCCATGTGCAAGCACATGTGCAAAACATGTGAAGAAGCACCAAAGGAGAGAACCACCCTAACCGAATTCGGTTAGGGTAATTAAAGGGACAAAAACGTGCATAAGGGACAACTCTATGTGGGGCCTAACTTCCTAAAAAAATTTAGACTCTAACCTACTGCACCAAATAGATAACTAACCTAGGACTAACTGGAATGGACCCACTAGTTCACCTGACAACCTAGGACCAAAAACAAAAACCAACCGGAATGGACCAACTAGTGCACCTGACAAAGTTTAGCAAATTAATTCATTAATTTAAAAAGGTTAAAACAAAAACTACACAGGGAATTTTCTGATTTTAGTTAAGACAAGAAAGGGACAACCTTGTACCTAACCTATGATGGTCGAAAGAGTTAGTTTAGGTCCTAACAACTTAAGGATACTTTAGTAAGTACCCTAGTCTACTTAATTAATTAATTTAGCATCTTAATTTATTAATTTAAAGGGTCAAAACCGAAATAACGAAGAAGTTTCAAGATTTCGGTTGAGGCAAGAAAAAGACAGCCTTGTATATAACCTAGGATGGTCCAAAGGATTAGTTATGGTTATAAAGACTTAAGGGTACTTTAGTAATTACCTTAGGTTACTTAATTATTTAAATTATACATTTAATTAATTAAATAAAAGGGGTCAAACCGAAATTTTTATACTAACCTAGTATAATACAAGAAACATCCTAGTACTGAACCTAGGATGGTCCTAAAGGGTTGATTATGACTCCAATGACTTAGGGATACTTTATTACTTTCCATAGGTCCCTAAATTAATTATATTAAGGATTTAATTAATTAATATAAATTCAAAATGTTGACCTAAACCATAGTCAACACCAAAAATTTATGATTTTCGGTCTAGTCAATATTCCCATATGTTTAGTAAACTAAGGAGGGTTTGTTTATTAATTAGTTAATTAATTAATTAAATTAACTTATTAAACCCTAAGTTGAATAAGTCAAGGTCAGTTCCTAAACCTAGAAACCATGTTATAACACAAACAAATACACGACTAAAACCAGAAAAAAGCGTGAGAAAAAACAGTGAACAAAACACAAGAAAAAAATAGAAAATTTCTTAGACGATTTTTCAATTTTTTTTTAAAGGTTTCTTCAAGGTTCATTCAAGGTGGTATTTGTAGATTAAGTTTTTCTCAAGGTATGGTTTTTGTCTCATGGAATTCTTTCTCCAAGAGGGTTTTCAAAAGTTTCAAACTCATGAATTTCGAAACTAGGGTTGTTTCCCAATGGTATTGTTGAACGTCCATCTCCCTAGTTATCCTTGTTTTCGATTCTTTATGTATATAGATGAAATCGTTAGCATATTGTTGGTATGTCGTTGTAACTGATTTATGTGTTCTTGATTTATTAATGAGTAATGAGGTCTATAGATTGGATTTTTATGATTGAGTGATTAGTTACACATATTAAGGAATGACATAATGCTTCGTTTTGTGTTCGAGAAAGATGAAGTTGTTATGATTTGTTTATGAAGTTGAGTCTACTGTTATATGTTTTTCATTGAATCATAAATATAAGTTAATTGAATGTAAAAAAGTTTGGATTACAACAAATGAAGTTTAAATGACCACCATATGTGAAAGTTTGGTTTATGTCAACAAATTGGCTAGCAAACTTTTGTCCAAAATATTATCTCCCAATATGTGTGAAGTTATACTAACAAAGTGATACAAATCTCTTCATCAATCAACTCATAACTTAGGTATGCCAATCAATGGGACAAGTCCAAACATACCCTATCCACACAAACTTGTCAATGTAATAGCATTAAATAAGTAGTTATAACTTTCATAAAGAATTAAAGCTAGTTCATGAATATATAATGCCAAAATAGCTTCATAGCTTGGCCAAACCAAGCATTGAATTGTTCTTGTAAGTTAATCAAAGATTAAAAGTTCAAGTGTAGTGAAAGTTTTGCTTATGTCAATAAATTTGTCTACAATATTATTTTAAAAATATGGAATTAGCGAATGATTCCATGAAATTATACTTGAATGAATTGCCTCTCTTATGCCAATATAATGGCTAACAATACATCGCCTAAGAGTGATGAATGAAAATGTATATAATGTTACCTTTAAATAATTAAAATATTAGATAATGGCTAAGGTATACCAAACTAAACATGAATGAGTGTAACGTTGGCTTGTGCCAATAAATTTGGTATGAAGTCAGTTTTTAAATTTTCTAGGCCAATACTAATTTTGTGCAAATCATATATAGCCAAAGTATTAAAATAACAATATAATAACATCTAAGGTAATTCAAAGAATCTTTATCCAAGGGCATGGCAATCATTGGGACAAGTCCCAACATGCGCTAACCAAATAAACTATGAACATATGTAATTCATTGAGTGAAGTTCTCATCGTCCATAAACGATGATATGAAGCTATAAAACGAAAATAAGCAAGTAACATGAATGATAACATAACAAAAGTTTTCTAGGTTAAGAGCGTGATCAGAATGAGGTGTTAAAAGAAGCGAGACAAGCCTCATTTACATCGAAGCTACTATGTTAAAAAGAATGAAGCTGTAAGAATGTGTGAGTCAAGTCTCATTAACACCAAAGATGTTATGTAAGGACAATTCACATTTAATTAATGTAAATAAAAGGATGACAAGTAATCAATAGTGTATGTAAATGTTACCAAAACGTACTCACCTGTGAGAGTGTAAAGCCTATTAAGAGACCTGTCCCTATGTACACTCTAATCAAAGTATTGAGACTGATGAATACTTAATACTAATGATGAGATGAGAAATCATCTATTGATCTATGATGTCCTCATAATAGAATCCAGCTTCCAATACGTATGAGTTGAATGAAATGGAACTTTATACTAAGCATCGATTGGCTAGCTATGTGCAGTGATGCCTTCTTTCGGGAAGGGCAGAGGTTCACGTAACTCTCATGAGATGAGACTGCCCGGCATGCCGGGTATAGGGCTCCTTATATATCCTAGTTTTCGAACCTATAGTGCCAATATAGGAATCTTTGAGGTTCAATTCCCATGTACGTTAGCATATTTTTGTTCACTTTTGACGGTGATTCCACCTCTTTTAAGTGTGGGGTAGACACTGGATTTCATGATGCTCACGTGATCAATGTCGGTTAAGGTTGAGGTCTTCAATGTATGAAAGATAACTAAATGAACGATACGGACGGTGTTTGTGCAAGACAATAAGGAGGTGAAATCGAATTCAAGTAATGACATTAGGTCATTCTTGGTCATTGCACTTCATGATCCCGATGAGAGTCTTAAACATCATCCTAGATATAGGTGGTGTTTATATCGGCCTATGAATGAATAAAATGAATAATGTGAAGTACGAAAAAATGAATGAACCAGAGTCTGTGTTTGCTAAAGAAGGCCCTCAGGTTGAGGTCCCATATGTTGGTCCCTCACTTGAGATGTCTTATGATTCATCAACGATTCCAACGTTTCATGTATATGAAATGTATAATACCTAAAAATGAAAGTAATGAAATCAATTTCATGATCAATAGAGAATTTCTTATGAAAGGTAATGAATATATAGTGTAAAGAATGACTCACTATAAGGCAGGGAAATCATTCCTTATTCCTTGGATTGCTTGCATCGACTCATTATGACTATGGGACTACAACGAATCATTTCACTTGTAAGTAAAACATAGGACAAAAGGAGTTATTGAAATACACAACAAAAAGAAGAAAAAGACTTAAAAATAATCTAAGTGTACAAACTGGAGCACTCGTCCAAAGAGGATCAAAATCTTAAATCTTCGTCCGAGTTGTTCTAAAAATATGTGGATGATACTAATGTTTTTGTAATCATATAGAAAATGAGTTGTGTGCTTTGAATTTAATTATATACATCATATTCATACAACAATTCACATCTAAGGATTTAGGAAATTCTAATCACTAGGCTTTCAAGAAATAGCATGTTGTTTAGGAAGAGCTTTCTTTGATAATTAGAAGCTTTATGTGAATGTGTGCGTACACCCAAACTTAGCACAACTGGTTTACTAACCCCCTACTATTTACTATTTGATTGGTGCAGGTCAGAGGAAAGGTTGACGACACTTGCAATGTTTTGGACTTAAGCGTTTGAACAAATTATTTGGTAGGTCCTCATTAATTCGAGGATGCTACAGATTTGGTCTAGCCTTAGTTTTAGACATAGATAGTGCATGTTTTCCCTAGCATTTCTTTCGCACCTTCATTTCGAAGCTTTGTAATAAGGCCATGTTTGAAAAACTATTTATGATATATTCATCTTTAGTTTCGAATTGATTCTTTATGTTAGATGATTGTTCTCTTATGTTGAGCTTTGTATATTATGTATCTGGTTAATAATTATATGAAGTCTATGTATACTTCATACATATATAAAGTTTTAAATTTTCCTCAAATTTAACTAGATGAATGTGATGAATGCAAGATGAGTCCTGTCTGCGACCTCTGAAAGGTCAACGACGCCAGTTGCGATCTGGATTCCAGAATTCGGGTCATGACACTTTTTTGTATATTTCGAATCCTTGATTGAGAATACAAAATTTCCTTTTGCAATAGTTCTACTAAGTTAGACACCTAGTAATTATGAGTTAATTTCTACTTCAGTTTCATTCTAGTTTGTAAATACATGTTAAGTTAGACACCTAGTAATTATGAGCTAATTTCTACTTCAGTTTCATTCTAGTGTGTAAATACATGTCTTTTGATACTTAATAATATAAAGTTGTGGAATAAATACGTAATTTATCCTTCAACTTTTATTCCTTTTTTATATTCCTAAATTTAGTTTCTTTAAAAACATATGGGTGGGATCTAGAGCTACTTTTCTAAAGGAACTTTTAGGGAAAAAGATGGATTTCACAAATAGTTTTTCATTAATTACTCATGATAGTTTTAGCAACTAAAATTACCATTTATAGAGTTGTGAGAACGGAAAATCACTTGGAGGACCTCGATCGTTAGGAAGAAAGACATTGAAGAGGATTATGAAATTAATCTGTTACAAAATAATCCCACCATAACACAAATAAAGAGTCACATGGAAAAGAAAATCATGAAGTCCATAACGAAAGCAACTCTGTTTGTTGTTGTCTTAATAAATTTTTTAAAGAGAATTAAATTTCTCCAATCACAAAAATATATTTGAAATTATTTTTAGAAAAAATATGTTGGAGGTTATGAATTAATGTTTCAAAGAATAAAAAACTCCATGAATATCAAAGAATGTTTGGATAGATTTTTTGGTATTGATAATAAAGTAAGATTTCAATGCATTAAATCAAAACAAGGTAAGAGATAAATATAAGCGCAATCTTCCAATGGATGATTCATTAAATTATTTGCCTTTATCAAAAACTCTAGAAACTTATTCTTTGGATGTGATATTACCGACTCCCTTAATTAAGAAGAAATGTAGTGAATGCCAAATTCCTAAGAAACAGCCTTCCCCTTTGATATTATTGAAGAGACATGTGATAACAAACGTACTGAGGAAATAAAGGCAATGTTTTTTAATTCAATGGGAAAAGACATAAATAGAAGCAGATCTAGTAAAGGTACAGATTGAAAAGGTAGAGGTAAAAAGAGAGAGCGAATCAGATAAGATCTAGATTGTTCTGTTTCACAACATAGTGCAGATGCTCAAGATTCTTGAGGAAGATAAGTGAGACAAATTTTGATGGTTCTACAGATAAAATTTTCAAGAGAGATGATGTACATTATGATGACGATCTCATTTCGGAACTGATTTATTGAATGGTCGATCATACATTGATAATTCAAGCAATTAAATGTTAAATTCATTGAAAAGTTAGGCTTAGTAAAATTTCCAGAAAACTATTCTATGGAAGTGATATGAAAGGTTTCCTTACATTGAATGCGTTAATTAAAAAATCTTTAGACTCAAGGGTGGTTAAAAGTAATTGGGGGTCTAAAGAGAAATTTTAATTCACTATCTAAAATATAAATACACTTCATAAGCATATTTATTTTTTTAAAAAGAATTACACTATTTGGATGAAAAATATTAGGAATTTATATTGTTTTATCAGTAAATAGTTTTACGTAAGATTTTATAAACTCAACATTCAAAAACATCATTTAAGTGATACAATTATTATATGTTTTGTTAACATAAAGATATATGTAATAATTTGATAAATATCTAATAAATATAAGAGTTAGAAACATCGTTTTTGACTTAAAAAGTTGATGACTAGGTAAACCTCATTTTAATATTCTTAGATTAACGCTTGAAACTAAAATTTAAAAGAAAAAGAAATTTGAAATTCACTTTGTTCAAAACATTTAACTGTTAATTCTTATTTTTAAGAAAGTACAAAAGATGTTAAATGGGTTAAAACAATTTATTTTCTTAAAAAAAATATACTTTTATCATAAATAGTTAATTTTTCTATAAAAATTTTAGCACAATTTATTCTTTTCAAGAATTTGAGGCCCCCAAAGGCAAATGCTTTATTTTTGAAAGCGTACAGCCGGCCCTGTAGTGAGACTCAATCTACCTTACCGATATATTATAGTAAGTTACATGTGATAACGACTTCAAAAAAGAAAAGAAATCACAGGTGTCCATGATCTTGGGAACAACCATAAATATAAGTAAAGCTAGTAACAAATTATTATAGATAATAAGTTCAGAATGATTATTGATGAACTTTATAGCTAACTTAATGTTTTTTTATGACTTAAGGAGTCAATTTTCATAATAAGACCTTGCAAGAAACTATTGTGGGCATGTATACCATATTTATTTCCGTAAAAAGTGGAACAAGATCGATAACACTTGCCCCATTGACAAGAGGAAATTGGTTGTTGTTTTCAATTTTACATTATTATTCGTGAATTCCTTGATTTTTGTGGAAACATAAAAATAATAAATCTTTTTCAATCTTACAACAATAGTCTTTTAGTTTTTTCAATTGAGTACGTTACATGTTTTTCTTACTTTTTCGAAGCTAAAAATAACTAAGTACTTATTTCATATTGTTTTAATGGATGATATATGACATATTTGATTTTTACTGATACTTAGTGTAGATTTTGAATCCCTTTTTTTACTATAACTGCATTATTTAGTTCATAATTACTAATCTATATTGCCAAATTTCCTATGATATGTGCACTAGATAGTTTGCCCATACATGTACTATTAATAAAGCATAATTGTATATGTACTAAAAACATAAAACATACCAACATACATACAAAAAATTATTATGCTTCATTTATGATGTAATAAAGTTTCAAATTTATTGTCTTAACTAGTCAAATTACCCGCGTTCGCGCGATAATTTTGTAGCATTGAATTTAAAAATAATGCATAAAACCTATTCGTCATTAAAATTAAAATATTATAGTATCATGCATAAAAAATTACACAGTAACAAACATTAATAACGTAAAGGAAGATGAAAATTATAACATCTTATCATTTATCATTAATAAAATAAGAAAAATGAAGGTTTATAAAAATACATACGAGTATCTATGACATAATAAATGGTGTGAGTGGGTCAATCAAAGAAGAAAAATGAACAAATATTTAATTGTGAAGAACAAGACGTTCAAAATTTTTGTTGTTTTCAAAAGATAGGAATTTCCCTCTATTTGTAGACAACAAAGGGAAATGTGAACAAATAATTATTGTGTCTTATCGGAATGGTTTCAACTATTTGAAAAGTTGCAACGGTTCGAAGAGGATACAACCTTTTACAAAAGTCACAACATTTCATAAAAGCCGAAACTTTTCAACAATGTCATAAATTTTATAAAAAAGTCACAATTTTTATTTTATAAAAGTCGCAATTCTCCATACAAGTTGCAAATTTCATAAATTTCACAACTTCTCATGAAAAGGGAATGACAATTATGTAAATAATTAAATCAAAAGAGAATTATGGTTTGAGGTTGCACCACGTAGGCGGGTCGAAGGTTTTTTTTATATAAACATATGATTTTTAGACTTTTGTATTTTCTATGTGAATACACCTATATGCATACCTATGTTTGAAACCAGATAACAATAGATAAACACGTGCATGTAAAACATTAAAAGGGCACAATATCTAATAACGATGTATAACTCTCTCTTATTTCACAAAACAACCTTTCATTTTAAGCAAATTCAGTGGAGTATGATATTAGAATGATATTTCTTTCGAAAACTCTTCTATCCGTATAAGTTACTTTACCCTACAAAATATAGAGAAACTTATCATTTTGTTGTCTTAAAAAATAAACAATGGAGTGTAATATGGGGATATAGACGTTTTTATTATAATTTGTTCATGATTTCATTGTAGAAATTTATGTTCAGATAATGACATCATCTTGATATAAATTTAAGATTTAAAAACTAAACTATATATATTAAATCTTAAATTCTTAATGCTAATTTCCTTGTACATTTAAAATTATGTGTTCACAGTTAGATATTATTTATACAGTTTTCAAGGTTTTAGTTTTTTTCCACGCTTTTATGTATGTTTCATATTAAAAATACATGGTTTAGATGGACCTATAAAACATATGCACTATATCCCTCTAATAAAATGTCGTTCAAATTATTTATCTTATACTGCAACCAAGCAACAAGGTTTAGCTAGTGTCATCAAACAATGCCAAAACAACCATCACGAAAGACAAATCAGTAGAAGTTCTAATGTTACTACTATCAAAAAATAATATGGACAACTCAAGAATGCCCGAATATTAATTCATACATGAATAATAGATAAGTATATTTTATGATAGAACATATACAATTATGTCATTACACAGAAGCTGGCTGAAATTTAATTCAGAAATTACCTTTTGAGGCCTCAGCAAATACTTTCAATTGAATCCATGAGTTAGACAAATCTTCCTTCCAACGAGCTTCCATGTCAGAAAGATCTGCAAGTGAATCCAAAAGATAGATAACAATTATATAAATAGTGTATGATGATCCCAAATTCACATCCAAACTCTATCAATACTTAGGTGGGCAAGTATGAACAGAAACCATCAATGTTTTTCTAGGTTTGAAGAATTTATGCTTCTCTTGACATATAAAACTAACCTACAATATAAATCTCTATTATTGTATATAGTTAGTAACTCAACCAATGATCAAGTTCTCGCCCCAAGGGAGCAGTTTCGAGAAAATATAGTTAAACTAGAATTTTATTTTAATTAGTCCGAGCTGAAGAGATTTACGAATAAAAACATGTCATGAAGATTGTAGGTGGTGGTTGAATAGTTGTCTAGGTTTAATCAAGTTTTTCTTCCAAAGAAGTGTAAGGCTCAAGGGGTGTTCAAAATAATTTTACACGCTCATACGTAGGTCAACAAAGAGTTATATGTTTAATATGGCTCAGACTCATTAAAATTGCCTACAATCTTTTCAAAGAGGACACCTTTCTAATCAATAAGACTAACATGGAAAATTATAGTTCAGTAATGCATTGTTCAAAGTAAGGTCATCACACAAGGCATCAATACTAAATCCAAAAAAGACTACACACTTTCACTTGTGTGCAATGATCATCACATGATTAATCCATTTGATACATGTCTAATCACAACAAGATGCAAAGAGTTCACATATTTCATATGTAAATTCACTTGTTCACATAATAGTCGTACATTTGTCTTTGTTCGATTGAGAGAACTATTCAATTCCTCAGTATTGATCGAAAATTGAGACATATCTTTGTATGAGAATAGCCACTTTTCAACACAACATGTGGAATGAATTTTTCAAAAAATAAAATTTTTTTGAAGCGTCAAATTTTTTTGTAATAATAAAAAAAAAGCCATAGGCTCAATTGTCACGTCTCGAGCCTACACCGTGAATGTGGCTGGCACCCAATGACCATTGTTGACTCACTACTAGAAATTTGGTCTACTGTCACGGTTCACCTATCGTAGCAATTGACGTTACTACCGTAGCCATAGGTCTAAGGCTACGGTTACAACAACTTCTACAACAAATCGTGTAGCAATAGGGATATTGCTACGGTTCTGTGCAACAATTGTCATAACCGTAGCCATACGTTGAGCTATTGCCACGGTTCTCATTTGAATTAATTGCCGACGGTTATGGACGTATTGGTAAGATTTTTAACCGTCGTAATAGAGGTTTATGCATCAGTTCTGTTAAGGCTATGGCTACAGTTTTTTTTTTATTCAACACACCGTTTTCACTCTATTGCGACGGTTGTTATAGGGTATTGCAACACTTTCAAACAATTGTAGAACTGTGGCTTAATGCCTATTGCAACGGTTATTACCTGCTATTTGCAACAATTCTAATGCTATATTAGTAAGCTAATATATACCTGCTATATATATACTAAATTATTCATGAGAATCATTTTTATATCATAAAAATACACATAAATCGTTAACGAGAATAAATGTTCATTACCTTAATTAGAATTCAAGATCCGTGATTCTAATATCAATTAAAGCAAAATATACAAATCTTTTTATAGCATCCAAAAAAGGTGAAACACATGCCATAGAATTTTCAATCTTCAAAAATATATGATTTCTAGAACATCAATAAAGTTTACATCAATATATACTTCAGCTCCTATGTCAAGTCTTCACTACTACTTTCATCCCTTTCTTCGATTTCATCACCTACATATAATCAGAAAAAAATATAAATAATTTAGTGTAACGACCTGTTTAGTCGTTTTGAGCAGTAGATTTTATTTCTGGAAAATTGGCGGAGGCAACGGACCCCACGACGGACCGTCACAGGCAAGACGGGCCGTCGCAGGGTCTCGTTTCAATATACTTAGGAATTCTGAAATTGGGTACTGAAAATCGACTCTCTGAACTTCGTAACGAACTTGCAGGACGGACCGTCATAGGTGTGACGGACCGTCACAGTCCACTTGAGTTCTAAGAGGCTGCGACGACCTGCGTGACGGACCGTCGCAGGCACGACGGGCCATCACAGGTTGCGCAAATCCCAGGCAGAATTGGATTTCTTTACACGTTTTAAGGGACGTTTTGGATTATTCTTTGCTTAATTATAAAGTTAGAGGGTTTATATTAATAAGTCTAACTACTTGGGGGGAAAAAGGGGTAACTTTGAGTTAATTAGTAGGGTATTATTGTCATTCTTTTATTCTTAATTATATGCTAATTAGGGTAAAAGAAGAGGGTTGTGAATAAAGAAAACAGAAAACACAGAGAGAGAGGATTGAATCGAACGAGGCTGAGGAGAAACAACAGCTTTGGAAATTCTTGCTTGATCACTAGTCTTCGGTGGAGGTAGGTTATGGTTTTTACGACATTCGTAGTGAACTCTTAATAGTGAATGATATGTATTGATAGTATTGTAAACCCTGCTATGTGCTTAATTGTATGCTTGCATGTTTGTGATTATGAAATCGTGATAAACTAAACATGATGAAGCTATTGAATCCTAAATCTCGAAACAAACCCTAATTCACTTGTAAATGATGATGCCTTAGTGTAAAAGAAGGCTTGATGAATTAGGGGATCGGGTGCCACGTTCCGGTACAAGGATAGAAATAGAGGATCGGGTGCCACGTTCCGGTACCAGGATAGAATGAGGATCGGAGTGTCACGTTCCGACACCAGGATAGAATTATGGATCGGGTGCCACGTTCCGGTACCAGGATAGAATGAGGATCGGAGTGCCACATTCCGGCACCAGGATAGAATATGGATCAGAGTTCCACGTTTCGGCACCAGGATAGAATATGGATCGGAGTGTCACGTTCCGACACCAGGATAGAATTATGGATCGGGTGCCA
Organism: Solanum corneliomulleri; assembly: GCA_027704805.1. Classification (NCBI taxonomy): domain Eukaryota; kingdom Viridiplantae; phylum Streptophyta; class Magnoliopsida; order Solanales; family Solanaceae; genus Solanum; species Solanum corneliomulleri. The sequence continues at coordinate 37,398,419 of JAKWIY010003061.1, forward strand.
CGTTCCGGCACCAGGATAGAATGAGGATCGGAGTGCCACGTTCCGGCACCAGGATAGAATATGGATCGGAGTGCCACGTTCCGGCACCAGGATAGAATATGGATCGGAGTGTCACGTTCCGACACCAGGATAGTATATGGAGCGGAGTGTCACGTACCGACACAAGGGGAAGAAAGATAACAAATCTTGAAAGATAATGAATATACTCAATCTAATGAACCAAATTCCAAAATGAGTATGGTATTGAGGCTTGAGTCCTCATGTGTGAACTTAGTGGAAATTGTTAATGATATAGTACTTGTTGTTGCTACATGTTAGGCATCATAGTTGAATTTATAATATTACTTGATATATATTATCTTCTATTTTGAGTTGGCCGATGATATCTACTCAGTACTTGTGGTTGTACTGACCCCCTACTTTTATGTTTTCTTCTTTGTTATTTGTGGAATGCAGCAAACGTTCCGTCAACTTCAACTCAACAGTAGATCTAGCCAGTCTTCACGATCTTCGGAAATTCAGGGTGAGCTAATGCATCTAGCTTGGACTGGATCTTCTTCTTCAAGTCTTGATTCCTTGACCTTCCGGCATGGACTAGCTTTTATTTGTTTTAGCTTCTTAGAAGTTTTTAGTTTAGTAATTTGAGGGTAGATGTTCTTGTGATGATGACTTCCAGATTTTGGGGATAATAGTAGTAGTTTTGAATTGTTTTATTAATGATTTTAAGTCTTCCGCATTATTTTCATGTTGATATATCTTGAAATGTTAAGGTTTTAGATGGGTTGGTTCGCTCAAATAGGAGGATAAATGTGGGTGCAAGTCGCGTCTCGGTTTTGGGTCGTGACAAACTTGGTATCAGAGCCTTAGGTTCATTGGTCTCATCATACAAGAATGAGTCTAGTAGAGTCTTAAGGAACGTTAGGGGGACGCCTTTACTTTTCTTTGAGAGGCTATAGGACTTTAGGAAAATTCCATTCTTTCATTCTTTCTTTCGTGCTACTACTTGAGTCCAATTTGTATCTAGGTGATACAAATTGGTATCTGACCATCTTCACTCTATTTCGCAGATGGTTAGAACTAGAGCAACGACCGCACCAGCAGCAACAACGGCACGGCAAGAAACGTCTGAGCCAGCAACTGGGGCTGTGGCTCGAGAAAGAGCAGCGGCAAGAGGCCGTGGAAGAGGTCGTGGGAGAACGTCCTCTAGAGGAAGAGGACGAGCCCCTAGCCCATCTGACACTAGGGCGGTGACTCCTCCACCGACTGAGGAGGTAGTAAGAGAGGGTGAGGAAGGGGAAACTGAAAAAGAGCAGAATGAGGAATTGCCACCCCAACCTACCCCAGAGATGATCAATCAGGTTCTTGCTTATCTTAGCGGGTTATCTGATCAGGGTCAGGCACCTCCAGTGGTTTCTGCACCAACACCTCCGGTTTCAGAGATACGACATGCGGCTACTTGGCTCCCCGCATGGATGCCTCATTGGGAATAGGCACATTTCCACGTCTGACTACTGGGCCTATTATGACAAATGCAGCATGAACTTTTCAGTAAGTTCTTGAAATTGAAACCTCCAGTCTTTAAGGGTGCAGAATAAGAGGATGCCTACGATTTTCTGGTTGATTGTCATGAGCTCCTACACAAGATGAGTATAGTAGAGCGGTTTGGTGTCGAGTTCGTGAGCTATCAGTTTCAAGGGAACGCCAAAATGTGGTGGCGTTCACATGTTGAGTGTCAACCAACAGAGGCACCACCTATGACTTGGGCATCGTTCTCTAGCTTGTTTATGGAGAAGTATATCCCAAGGACTCTGAGAGATAGAAAAAGGGATGAGTTCTTGAGTCTTGAGCAAGGGAGGATGACGTTTAATGCATATGAGGCTAAATTCTGTGAATTATCCAGGTATGCCACCCAACTTTGTTTCAGTCCACAAGAACGGATTCGCCATTTTGTGAAGGGGTTGAGGTCAGAATTGCGGATTTCAGCCTTACAGGTAGCGGCTACGGCAAAATCCTTCCAAGAAGTGGTAGACTTTGTGATAGAGGTGGAAGGAGTGAAGTCAGATGACTTCACCACAACATCGACATCAAAGAGGTTTCGAAAGGGAGGTGAGTTCAACGGTTCGTATACTAGAGGACAGAGTTCTGGAGGCTACTCAGTTCGACCAATTAAGTCTTTACTACAGACTGTAGTTGGGGGTCCACCTCAGACCGGTCAACATTTCTCTGAGGGGCCGATGCGTGAACCCAGAGAATGTTATGGATGTGGGGAGATTGGACACATTAAGAGGTATTGTCCAAACCAGAGTTACAGAACCCCACTAGCTAGAGGTAGGGGTGGTCATGGTAGAGGCTGTTTTTCTGGAGGACGCGGTGGTCGAGGTAATGGTGGTCACCACAACGGAAGAGTGATGGGCAAACTGGAGCCACTACGATACAACATGGTAGGGGCAATGGACAGACAGGTGATAGGGCCTATTGTTATGCTTTCCCTGGGAGATCTGAAGTGGAGACATCAGATGCTGTCATCACAGGTAACCTTTTGATTTGTGATTACATGGCTTCCGTATTGTTTGATCCTGGATCCACATTTTCTTATGTATCTTCCTCATTTGCTAATGGTCTAAATTAACATTGTGAATTACTTGACACTACTATTCGCGTTTCTACTCCGGTGGGTGAGTCTGTGATAGTTGAAAAGGTATATAGGTCTTGTTTGGTGAATTTTGTGGGGAGCAACACTTATGTAGACTTGGTTATCTTAGAAATGGTTTATTTTGATGTAATTCTGGGTATGACTTGGCTTTCTCCGCAATTTGCGATCTTGGATTGTAATGCTAAAACGGTGACGTTAGCCAAGCCTGGGACAGACCCGTTAGTGTGGGAGGGCGACTACACCTCCAATCCGGTGCGTATCATATCCTTTCTTCGTGCTAAGAAAATGGTTAGTAAAGGGTGTTTAGCTTTCTTGACACATCTCAAGGATGACACTACCCAAGTACCTTCAATTGAGTCGGTTTCGGTAGTTTGTGAGTTTTTGGATGTGTTCCCTGCAGATCTTCCTGGTATGCCACCAGATAGGGATATTGACTTCTGTATCGATCTTGAACCGGGTACTCGCCCCATTTCTATACCCCCTTATAGAATGGCTCCCGCGGAGTTAAGAGAGTTAAAGGCACAACTTCAAGAGTTGTTGAGCAAAGGCTTCATTAGACCAAGTGCATCTCCTTGGGAAGCTCCGGTTTTGTTTGTGAAGAAGAAGGATGGGAGTTTTCGGATGTGCATAGACTATAGACAACTGAACAAGGTAACTATCAAGAACAAGTATCCTCTTCCTCGCATTGATGACTTGTTCGATCAGTTACAAGGTGCTTGTGTCTTCTCAAAATTGACTTGAGATCGGTTATCACCAATTGAAAATACGAGCCACGGATGTGCCAAAGACTGCTTTTCGAACTAGGTATGGGCATTATGAATTCGGGTAATGTCTTTTGGTCTTACGAATGCCCCTGCTGCTTTCATGAGCTTGATGAACGGGATTTTTAAGCCATATCTGGATCTCTTTGTGATCGTGTTTATTTGATGATATACTGTATTTCTAAAAGTAAGAAGGAACATGAGGAGCATTTGAGGATTGTTTTGGAAATGTTGAGGGAGAAAAGCTTTATGCCAAGTTCTTTAAGTGTGAGTTTTGGCTAGATGCAGTGTCCTTCTTGGGGCACGTGGTTTCTAAGGATGGAGTGATGGTGGATCCTTCTAAGATTGAAACAGTGAAGAATTGGGTAAGACCCACTAATGTGTCAGAAATAAGGAGTTTTGTTGGGTTAGCTAGCTACTACCGCCGATTTGTCAAGGGATTCTCTTCTATTGCTTCCCAATTGACGAACTTGACTAAGCAAAATGTTCCATTTGTATGGTCGGATGAGTGTGAGGAAAGCATTCAGAAACTCAAGACCCTGTTGACTACCGCACCTATCCTCACCTTGCCGGTAGAGGGTAAAACTTCATTGTTTATTGTGATGCATCCTATTCGGTTTGGGTGCAGTGCTAATGCAAGAGAAGAACGTGATTGCTTATGCTTCAAGACAATTAAAAGTGCATGAACGTAACTACCCAACTCATGACTTGGAATTGGCCGCGGTAGTATTTGCATTGAAGCAATGGAGGCACTATTTATATGGGGTTAAGTGTGAGGTCTATACGGATCATCGTAGCCTACAGTATGTCTTTACTCAGAAAGATTTGAACTTGAGACAGAGGAGATGGATGGAACTACTGAAGGACTACGACATCACTATTTTGTATCATCCGGGGAAGACGAATGTTGTGGCAGATGCCTTGAGTAGAAAGGCGGGAAGCATGGGAAGTCTAGCTTATTTGCAAGCTTCTAGACGCCCATTGGCTAGAGAAGTGCAGATTTTGGCTAATGACCTCATGAGGTTAGAAGTAAATGAGAAGGGAGGATTGTTAGCTTGTGTGGAGGCAAAATCCTCCTTCCTTGACAAGATTAAGGGGAAGCAGTTTGATGATGAGAAATTGATCCGGATTCGAGATAAAGTGTTGCAAGGAGAGGCTAAAGAAGCAACACTCGATGAGGAAGGTGTCTTGAGGATTAAGGGAAGGGTATGTGTACCCCGCATTGATGATTTGATCAACACTATTCTGACAGAGGCTCATAGTACAAGGTATTCTATACATCCGGGTGCAACCAAGATGTATCGCGACCTAAAGCAACACTTTTGGTGGAGTAGAATGAAGCGCAATATTGTTGACTTTATTGCCAAATGTCCAAACTGTCAACAAGTAAAGTACGAACACCAGAGGCCCGGAGGAACGCTTCAGAGAATGCCCATTCCTGAATGGAAGTGGGAGAGAATCGCAATGGACTTTGTGGTTGGTCTTCCAAAGACAATGGGTAAGTATGACTCCATTTGGGTGATTGTTGATAGGATAACTAAGTCTGCTCATTTCATTCCGGTCAAGGTGACTTACAATGCAGAGAAGTTAGCAAAAATCTACATCTCAGAAATCGTTCGATTGCATGGGGTTCCACTATCCATTATATCAGATAGAGGTACGCAGTTTACTTCTAAGTTTTGGAAAACATTGCATGCAGAATTGGGTACTAGGTTGGACCTTAGTACCGCGTTCCATCCTCAGACCGATGGTCAGTCTGAGCGAACGATTCAAGTGTTGGAGGATATGCTTCGTGCATGCGTGATAGAGTTTGGTGGCCATTGGGATAGCTTCTTACCTTTGGCAGAGTTTTCATACAATAATAGCTATCACTCCAGTATTGATATGGCTCCATTTGAAGCATTGTATGGGAGAGGTGTAGATCTCCCATGTGTGGTTTGATGCATTTGAGGTTAGACCTTGGGGTACTGACCTCTTGAGGGATTCGTTAGATAAGGTTAAGGGCATTCAAGAAAAGCTTCTAGCGGCGCAAAGTAGACAAAAGGAGTATGCAGACCGAAAGGTTAGAGACTTGGAGTTCATGGAGGGTGAACAAGTCTTGTTGAAGGTTTCACCCATGAAAGGGGTGATGCGGTTGGCAAAAGAGGTAAGCTAAGTCCAAGGTATATTGGACCATTTGAGGTACTAAAGCGAATAGGGGAGGTGGCCTATGAATTAGCTATGCCCCCAGGGCTGTCCGGAGTGCATCCGGTATTTCTTGTGTCCATGTTGAAAAGATACCATGGAGATGGAAACTACATTATCCGTTGGGATTCATTTTTGCTTGATGAGAATTTGACTTGAGGAGGAACCGTTTGCTATATTAGATAGAGAGGTTCGCAAGTTGAGGTCGAGAGAGATTGCATCCATCAAAGTTCAATGGAAGAATCGACCGGTTTAAGAGCTACTTGGGAGAAGGAGGCAGATATGCAAGAAAAATACCCACATCTGTTAACAGATTCAGGTACTCTCCTTTCGCAATTGTTTTTCTTCTTTGGATCGTTCGGGGACGAACGATGGGTAAATTGGTATCTATTGTAACGACCTGTTTAGTCGTTTGAGCAGCAGATTTTATTTCTGGAAAATTGGCGGAGGCAACGGACCCCACGACGACCGTCACAGGCAAGACGGACCGTCGCAGGGTCTCGTTTCAATATACTTAGGAATTCTGAAATTGGGTACTGAAAATCGACTCTCTGAACTTCGTAACGAACTTGCAGGACGGACCGTCACAGGTGTGACGGACCGTCACAGTCCACTTGAGTTCTAAGAGGCTGCGACGACCTGCGTGACGGACCGTCGCAGGCATGACGGGCCGTCACAGGTTGCGCAAATCCCAGGCAGAATCGGATTTCTTTACACGTTGTAAGGGACGTTTTGGACTATTCTTTCCTTAATTATAAAGTTAGAGGGTTAATATTAATAAGTCTAACTACTTGGGGGAAAAAGGGGGTAACTTTGAGTTAATTAGTGGGGTATTATTGTCATTCTTTTATTCTTAATTATATGCTAATTAGGGTAAAAGAAAGAGGGTTGTGAATAAAGAAAACAGAAAGAACAGAGAGAGAGAGGATTAAATCAAGCGAGGCTGAGGAGAAAACAAAGCTTTGGAAATTCTTGCTTGATCACTAGTCTTCGGTGGAGGTAGGTTATGGTTTTTACGACATTCGTAGTGAACTCTTAATAGTGAATGATATGTATTGATAGTATTGTAAACCCTGCTATGTGCTTAATTGTATGCTTGCATGTTTGTGATTATGAAATCGTGATAAACTAAACATGATGAAGCTATTGAATCCTAAATCTCGAAACAAACCCTAATTCACTTGTAAATGATGATGCCTTAGTGTAAAAGAAGGCTTGATGAATTAGGGGATCGGGTGCCACGTTCCGGTACCAGGATAGAAATAGAGGATCGGGTGCCACGTTCCGGTACCAGGATAGAATGAGGATCGGAGTGTCACGTTCCGACACCAGGATAGAAATTATGGATCGGGTGCCACGTTCGGTACGAGGATAGAATGAGGATCGGAGTGCCACGTTCCGGCACCAGGATAGAATATGGATCGGAGTGCCACGTTCCGGCACCAGGATAGAATATGGATCGGAGTGCCACGTTCCGACACCAGGATAGAATTATGGATCGGGTGCCACGTTCCGGTACCAGGATAGAATGAGGATCGGAGTGCCACGTTCCGGCACCAGGATAGAATATGGATTGGAGTGCCACGTTCCAGCACCAGGATAGAATATGGATCGGAGTGTCACGTTCCGACACCAGGATAGTATATGGAGCGGAGTGTCACGTACCGACACAAGGGGAAGAAAGATAACAAATCTTGAAAGATAATGAATATACTCATCTAATGAACCCAATTCCCAAATGAGTATGGTATTGAGGCTTGAGTCCCATGTGTGAACTTAGTGGAAATTGTTAATGATATAGTACTTGTTGTTGCTACATGTTAAGCATCATAGTTGAATTTATAATATTACTTGATATATATTATCTTCTATTTTGAGTTGGCCGATGATATCTACTCAGTACTTGTGGTTGTACTGACCCCCTACTTTTATGTTTTCTTCTTTGTTATTTGTGGAATGCAGCAAACGTTCCATCAACTTCAACTCAACAGTAGATCTAGCCAGTCTTCACGATCTTCGGAAATTGAGGGTGAGCTAATGCGTCTAGCTTGGACTGGATCTTCTTCTTCAAGTCTTGATGCCTTGAACTTCCGGCATGGACTAGCTTTTATTTGTTTTAGCTTCTTAGACGTTTTTAGTTTAGTAATTTGAGGGTAGATGTTCTTGTGATGATGACTTCAAGATTTTGGGGATAATAATAATAGTTTTGAATTGTTTTATTAATGAGTTTAAGTCTTCCGCATTATTTTCATGTTGATATATCTTGAAATGTTAAGGTTTTAGATGGGTTGGTTCGCTCACATAGGAGGGTAAATGTGGGTGCCAGTCGCGTCTCGGTTTTGGGTCGTGACATTTAGCAAACCTCAAATCTTGGAAATTAACATGTTACAACCATGCATTAGAAGCAGCAGAATCAAGAGACATTAAACAGACACCAGACTACAAGCAGCAGCAAAATAAAAGACACCAGACTACTATACTGCTAGCTGCATTCAAACTTTCACAAGCAGCAGCAGAAACAAGAGACCAAACTACTACACATGCCAATAACATTCAATTGCGAGCTGCATTTAAACTTCTACAAGCAGCAGCAGAATCAAGAGACCAGACTACTACACATGCCAATAACATTCAACTGCTAGCTGCATTTAAACTTCTACAAGCAGCAGAATCAAGAGATCAGACTACTATACATGCAGCAATTAGCTACTACGTTGGCTCGACTAAACATAATCGTGAAGCTAGGATTCAACACTATAATGCTACAAGAAGCCACCAGCAGAAACAAGAGACCAGCAGCAGAAACAAGAGTCCAAACTACAAGCAGTAGAAACAACACTATCATGCTACAAGAGACATGTTTAATTAACATAAAGAAGAAACCACAAGAAACCATACTACAAGCAGCAAGTATCAAAAAAATCATGAATCTAACAACTGGTCCTCTACTAGGCTACAATAAGCACCAAAAAACTCATGAACCAGACTACAAGCAGCAACTCAGATATTAACTATCAGAGAACAAGCAGCAACTCAGACATTATACTCATGAATCAGGAATTTACTGATCCTCTACCTAACTTTTCCCCAACTTCATTAGATCAATAGCATACTATTCCATTCTAATCCTATAGCAAGTAGCAACAACAAATACCAATCAAAACATAGAATTAGTGACACCAACCTTGTTTAGCCCCTTGAACAGAAGTAGATTATCTTGGTGAAGGAGTCGACAATGCTGCCAATATGTTAGGATCAATTAATCCTGCATGCTTAAGTTGTGCAATAACATCTGCAATAACTTCTTGTCGCACAATTTTCTTTTGTTCCTCCATCTGTTTCTCCATTTTCTGCATCCTCTCTTGCATTTGCTGCATTACATCTGTTGTTGCACTTAAAGTTGATTCCGAATTGACAACTTTTTTTTTCAAAGAAGTCTTTGTAACTCCTGCGCCATATAGTCTTAGACGTCCCAGATGTTTAGGACCCATGACGCTTGAAAATGCATCAACATACTCACCATTTATGCTTATTTGTTTTTCAATTTCCTCCATTTCAGCCTACCAAAGCATATCCAACAAACACAATCTTATGAAATAATAATTGATCTCAATAAAAAAAATAGACAGGCACATACAATTTTGCTAGTAGTATCTTCATTTGAGGCCTTGTACAAACGACCAGGTTTTCTTGTTCTTGTAACCACAAAGAGATCCTTAGATGATACTGTCTCCTTATCTTTCTCCTAGTCAAATTGAAATATATATATAAAAAATAAACTCACACTGGAAGAGATCCAAAAGAAAATTTCATTAAAAAAATAATATATAAGAGAACTTACCAGCTTATTACGAACTAAAGCAAAACTCTTTTTGCCAGTAGTGTGTAGATTCATCATTTTTTTTTCGATTCTTTGCATTTGTTTCAGACATTTTCTGCAAAGAAATGAATCACTAATGTTAATCGAAGGTATATTAATGTTATATAGTGTACTAGACGAGGTCAATATTAGTCTGTCTTTCCTTTATAACAATCTATTTTTCCTTTATAACAATCAGTCAATATCAGTCATTATATAGTGTTAAAGTGTCTTGTAAAATGCATGTGACTATCACAATAAATGAAGAAAGAAGCTGCAAAATATTACAATAGACAAGAGAGTAGAACAAAAAATAAATCAGAATATATACTATTATCACACTACTTTAGACACTAAAGTACGAAATACAAATGCTACTTATTCAAAAAATTGAGATTCTGAACTACATTTTTACCTTGAATTTTTCAGAATTCCAATATTTGAGGAGCTCTCTAAATTGACATTCTGGAATATGACCAGGCTTTTTTGCCATTCGAACTGCATCATTGTCATATGGATCGTAATAATTAAGCTTCAAATCACTTCTATGTCTTCTCCAAGCATCTCGAATTGTTACCATATCCCAATGGTACGCAACTTCAGGAATAATATATTTCCCCTATAATTTTGTGTCATTCAATTAGCCAATAGAAGTAAAATACTTTTACAAATAATTTATTATTGTAAACTACAAACCTTGGTATAATGCCATAAATCCTTTTTAGTGTCCATGCTCCTCCAATCTAATATATCAAATGGGCAAAGAGTCGCATTTCTAGCCAATGTTCCTAGGAACCTACTTAGCTCTATGACAACATCATCCGTAGGACCAACGGGTTGATTTTGACTATTCAGTATGATCAACTTACATTCTTTTCGGGCATGAACATCATGCATTTGCGTTCTACCTCTTTTATTTGAAGTGGAAACATCTCAAGCTATAAGAAAATACAAGAATAATAATTAAAAATTATGAATACATAAAATAGGTTTGTAATCTTATATGTTACCTTGTTCTTCAAGTTGATCATTTGTTCGAGGAGTGACAGAATTCATTTGCACTTGATCCTCGAAAGGAAAATCTTTTCCATGCTGGTCAAGAGGCAGCTCCTCGACAGGCTGCACAAGAGGCAGCTCCTCGACAGGCTGCACAACAGGCAGCTCCTCGACAGGCTGATTTTCAAAAGCCAACTCCTCGACAGATTGTCTTTTTGCTTCAGATTGTGGTGCTACTGATTGTTCTGCTCCAATTAATTTGAGCAGATGTCCTTTCTCGCACTCTATTTCTTTAATAATTTCATTTGTTGTCAATAACCGTCGTTTCTTATTTGCCAAGAATGATAACGATCCCGGTTTAGCAAATGTCTTCTTTTTGGCTTTTTTGGTTCTTTTTGAAGTTTCTTGTTGACTCATATCTATGACTATTCAAACCTGCATGAAAATGGAAATTAAAAAGTTAAAATGTATGGCAGTGTACACCTGCAATACTTACACAAATCAATCACCAAGATATAACAAAGAGCTGAAAATAAAATGTACCCTTAAGGGACATTCTAATAATATTTTCTGCACTCAATCACATTCAGTAGGTCTATTACTGTTCACAATCACACACAAGATTTAGAGTGTTTTTAGGTGCCAATTTGTGAAATTATAAGAGAGCAACAAGTTTGTTACTGTCCACAATCACACACAGTAGGTTTGTTACTGTCTACAATAATATTTTCTGCACTCAATCACATTCATAGAATGTACATTAAGTACTCGAAGAGAGAACGAACCTGGAGTGTTGGACCTTAATAAAGATATAAGAACCTAGTGATTTGCTGGTCCACTAATATATTGAAATTGCTCAGAGAAACTGCAAAAAGAAGAAGAATGAAAATGATCAATAAGAGAGAAAAAGGACTTACCAAAACTAATAATCCAAAAGTTGTAGTAATTTAACGATAACATGAAGAAAAAAAACATAGAAACAAAAACAAGAGATAGCAAATACAGTTTACTCAACATTCATAATCTATATGATGCACCTCAAATGATATTCATTACTTACTATAAGAAAAAAAACATAATGTATTTGAACAAGTCCACAAGATCCTTTGTCAATCATCAACTTCCATCCCATCCCAATCAGTATCATCAAAGTCATCCTCCTCTTCCGATGTTTCCATAGCTTCATCTTGTGAATGTTGTGCAATGGAAGGAGCATCGATGATATCAACAGGAAGATCTTCTCTAGACCATCTAACATCTACATCAACTAATCTTTCTGATGAACCAATATCATCATTAGGCTATCTCCAAAATGTTTCTTCAATATTAGAAACAATTCTCTTCCTCCAAATCATACAAATCCACAGGGACTTTGTTTCTTGCATAATAAACATTTTTCTCAACCGGATCTTCCACATAAAAAACTTGATGCACTTGAGATGCTAGTACAAAAGGATCATTTGTACTACATTTTTTGTTGAAATATACCTGAGTCAATCCATAATCATCGACTTCATTATGAAACCAATCACAATTAAAAAGTACAACACTAAAGCAACCCCAATAATCAATCTCAATGATATCCTGAATAATTCCGTAATAGAGAACCATTCCATCAACATGATTTTGGTCCCTAGCACTAGCAAAACTATCTGTTGTGGCTGACAAAGTCACTCCACTATTCTAAGTTTTACAAGGGGCATCCCGTTTCTTCGTATGAAATCGATATCAATTAATGAAATATCCAGTATATCTTTTTGCCACAAAGTTAGGCCCTTTAGCTAGCCATTTTAAATGATTGGACACTTCAATATTTTTAACTTTTTCACTAAACCAATCACCAAATTCTCTACTATGGACCTGTGCTTTTACCCATGCATTGCCTCTAGTACGATTATCAGTTAAGCTCTTATGTTCCCTATAAGCATGTAATGTAATTTAATCAATGTGTATTTACAAATGAAATGAAATTTGAAATATATTATCATAACATCTAAATGAAGTTTAAAAACAAACGAGTATTTTATCTTACTTGATAAATGCCTCTACTTGTTTATCTCCTGTATTGAACAAAATATATCGATGTGCTTCAAACAACTCATGCTGCTCCATGTTAAAAATCTTGCCTTTCCTTATATTCTCACTTCCAATTGGATGACCTGTCTAAGGAAATAAATGTGAAACACCACCTTCTTCTGTTTGAATGTAATCATCATCCTCTATTTCACACCTACTTAATTTTGTCTTCACCGTATTAGTTAGGTATATGGAAATAAAGTTCAAACACTCTACAGCTGAAAAACCTTCTACTATTGATCCTTCAGGATTTTTTCGATTACGAACAAGCCCCTTGAAGTCACACATAGTTCTCTCTGTAAAATACATCCAACGCAAATGAGTTGGGCCTCCAAGCTTAATTTCATCTACTAGATTGATAGGTAAATGTGTCATTATATCAAAAAAGGATGGAGGAAAAATCTTTTCAAGCTCACACATTCAATATCTATGATTTCTGCTTTCATCTTATCAAGATCGCTTCTTCTTATAACCTTGGTACATGTGGCTCTAAAAAAATTCCCCAATCTAATCAAGACCATAGCTACATTCTTGGGTAAATCTTTTCTGACTGCAACCTGGAGCAAGTAATGCATTATGAAATGAGCATCGTGACTTTTGTATCCTGATTCTTTCATCTCTTCAATTTGCACACAATTTGATATATTAGAAGCACACCCTTTTGGTAATTTGGCATCTTTTAAGACGGTGCAAAATAACTTTTGCTCATCTGGTGTCATAGAGAAACAAGCTTTAGCTAGATGGATATTTCCTGTATCACAATCTTTTAGAGGTTGAAGATCTTTACGTATCCCCATTTCATACAAGTCATAGCGAGAATTTATATGATCTTTGGACTTTCCAAGTATATCCAATAAAGTCCCAAGCACACTGTCACAAATATTCTTCTCTATGTGCATCACATCACGATTGTGCCTTAATTTGTTTGTTGCCCAATACGGTAACTCAAAAAATATGAATTTTTTTTCCATGGACCATCATTCTTTCTTTTTTTTTTCTTTTTGTTCTTTCAAAATACATTATTGAATTCACGAAGCTCTTCAAGAATTTGTGCACCTGATAATGGAATAGGTGCAACTTTATGCTCCTCTTTACCGTTAAATGATCTTTTAACTCTTCTGAATGGATGATCAGGAGGTAAAAACGTCCGATGACCCAAGTAACACATCTTGCGACTATGTTTGAGATATTGGGAACAAATATTATGGTTAAAAGTGGGGCATGCCCATCTCCCCTTGGTGCTCCATCCAGAAAGCATTGCTAGAGCTGGAAAATCACTAATTGTCCACAATAAAGCTGCATGCATTAGAAATGTTTGATTAGTTACAACATAATATGTTTCAACTCCCACTTCCCATAGTTCCTTCAAATCCGCAATCAGTGGTTTCAAGTATACATCTATATCGTTTCCGGGAGACGATGGACCTGGAATAATCATTCACAACATAATATTCTCCGACTTCATGCAAGTCCATGGAGATAAATTATTGTTCATCAACATAACTGGCCATGTGCTATGGGAAATGCTCATAGTTCTGAATGGATTGAAACCATCACTTGAAAGACCCAATCTAACATTACTAGTAGAACCAAAAAATATCGAATCTCAAACCTTCACATCAATTCAACAACAAACAATTACAACACTAATAGTAGAACCAAAAAATATTGAGAAGTTAAGTTATTAGCAGCTTCCACCATTTATTAAACTTTATACAAATGAATGACTAAAGGCACACGCAAACACATTTCAAAGCAATAAGGGCAGACCTAGATTAGAGTAAATAACATACATTATAGCAATAGACTGCAACAAGTAAACAAAATAACTATCAATACATTAGTTTTGATTCTAGCAAAACAGTCTAGCAAAACAGTTCATGTATTCATAAAACAATAACAAAGTTGATTGTTCACATGGAAAAAGTAGTTCGGACAAACCATAACAATTCATATTCTCTTTTTTAAAAAAAACACAAGGGATTTAGCTGGTCAATCTAACAACTAGCTACCATATAGCAGAAAATTTTTATTACTTTCAATTTCTTACCAATCAGCCTTCTCGGGTTCCAAACGAACTACTTCAAAAATCCTGAAGTGTTACCTTTGGGTCTGTATCAGCCAAGCCTATAAATAACATAATCACACAATATTATTAGGAAACCAAGCCAAAGAGAGGAAAAAATATAAGAGATATAAGTCCAAGATAAGTAGCTTAGCTTAGAAAACTCCAACAAAAAATTCCTTTTTCTAAATCACACATACAAAAAAACAGTGGCACAATATAGTTATTCAATATTTAATTACCCGAAGAAAGTGATGATTTTACGCTATTTGGAGTCTGCTCCAATAATTATGTGCAAGGTGATGCACCTTATATGGTTTGAGTTTGTTACTTTACTACTTCAATCCATGATACTTGTGTGTGTATGTGTGTTTTATGTAACTTGAGGGAGTTGGGGTTTTAGTTAACTGCTAGATTTTGTCTGTTTGCAGCTCCGCTGGTTTATGAATTCATAAAGCGAGTTATAGGGATCAATCACTGACTTTTAATGGATACATATGCATATGGATTTCAGTTATCTTGTTGAAGATATATGTGTATGTGAATATGACCACTTCAAGTTTCTGCATAGAGTACGCAGCTTATCTGTTAATGTCTATGGTGGTATGTTCAAAGTTCTGAAAACATAGCAGAGTGTTAGATTCTGAGGTCCACCAATGTGTCTTCGTTACAATATCATGAGTAGCAACTCCTTGTGTTTTCAATCATTATTCGTAGGTTAGTAATTCTGTTGGTGTCAATGCAGCAGAACAAGTTAACAGTTTTACCATAAGGAAGTATCTTCTGATACCATACTATAGAAATCCACTCAATACCACATACTGTAATTTTACTAAAGGAGAAAAAACAAAATTCTATACTCTTATGCATTAAGAATATGCAATCATTCTATATATGGTGTAATAGGGGTCAGCAAAAGTATGCCGGCCTCACAAATGAAGACACCAATAAATTCATGCGTACAAATAATATCGACAGAACTTAACAACTTGAAATTTTAGATTAATCGAATTTCAAACCTTCACATCAATTCAACAATAAAAAATTACAACACTAATAGTAGAACCAAAAAATATTGAGAAGTTAAGTTATTAGCAGCTTCCACCATTTAATAAACTTTATACAAATGAATGACTAAAGGCACACGCAAACATATTTCAAAGCAATAAGGGCAGACCTAGATTAGAGTAAATAACATACATTATAGCAATAGACTGCAACAAGTAAAAAAAATAACTATCAATACATTAGTTTTGGTTCTAGCAAAACAGTTCATGTATTCGTAAAACAATAACAAAGTTGATTGTTCACATGTATTTAGTAGTTCCGACAAACCATAACAACTCGTATTCTCTTTATAAAAAAAACACAAGGGAGTTAGCTGGTCAATCTAAAAACTAGCTACCATATAGCAGAAAATTTTTATTACTTTCAATTTCTTACCAATCAGCCTTCTCGGGTTCCAAACGAACTACTTCAAAAATCCTGAAGTGTTACCTTTGGGTCTGTATCAGCCAAGCCTATAAATAACATAATCACACAATATTATTAGGAAACCAAGCCAAGAGAGGAAAAAATATAAGATATAAGTCCAAGATAAGTAGCTTAGCTTAGAAAACTCCATCAAAAAATTCCATTTTTAAATCACATACAAAAAAAATAGTGGCACAAAGACAAGGACTATATTTTCATGCCAAGAACAGTATAACCTGATTGAATTATTTCTTTGTTTAATCAGACTGAGGAATCTTTTGCAGATGACTACAACAATTACAATTGAGAAGTCAAAATATTGCGCGCTTTAACAGGACATAGGAATCTGGTTCAATTCTATTATGCCTATGAGGACGAGGAAAATGTTTATATAGTCATGGAGTAAGTTGAAATTGTCAACCTTAATGTTGCTTTTCATTATGGATACCTAGGATCGTGCCCAACTAATTTGGTGATTAAAAGATCATTCATGAGTTATTTGGTAACATAATATCTCATGATGAATTCTGACAACCCAATTACAATTTTTCATAAGCCCCTGTAAAGTATTGAGAGAGTTAAATCAGCTCAACCAAATGAAAATGCTTACGGAGGTTTGTGTCTCGGACAGACCACTGAAGAAATTAGTTATGATCTGCATGTTTTCTTACGGTATCTAATAGAAATTTCCAGGGTTTCTTCGAATCCCACCATATATGTGAACAAATGTAGTGTCATTTCTTTCTTACGTCACTCTATGTTTCGTATGCTTGGTTTCCAAGCTCATTATATTGACAATTGTTCTTCTGTTCTATTAAGAATTTTCTTTTCGTTTCTAAGGATGAGAACTCTCCTTTAAAAGCCATTCACTTGGTCTCTCTGATTATGTAACACCAGGTAAATGTTAATGCATACAACATTTATCATTTCTTATTTTGTGCTTGTAGCATGCCATAGTTTGACTAACAAAAATATTTGCAGATGAAAGGCTTAATTATATTGTCAGAAGTGCATTATGTGTCACAGTTTATGCTGGCAGTGACTTATAAGGGAAGATAACATTCATTCGAACAAGCAAAAGACATAGACAATTTCAGAATCCGAATGTATTTCAAAGTAAGACGACAGTCATACTCAACTTTAAACATCTCTTAATAATCAAAAACAAAATTGAATATAACTAAGCCTTAATCCGAAACAAGTTGAGATCAGCAATATGAACACCAAAAAATAGAGGAGAGAACACAGGGTCACACAACTACCATATTTACATCAAGGTTTGTAGTCACTCTAAGGACAAGAGTGTTTTTCAAAAATGATTTAGCTTAAGCTATATCAGTCAACAAAAAGTGAAACAAATACCAGTAGCAAGTAATTTGGGAGTAATTTTTGTCCAGGTTAACATCAAATGGGGAATATTAAGGAAGAATTCATCTGGAACAAAAAAAATCTACAGAGAAACTTACAGATCCACAAACTTGGAGCACTAGATTTCGACTCTCTATATATCACAGAATCAAACAGGGGAAGTTTTACACTAACTATATTGGAGCAAATAACATAGATTTAAGACTAACCCATACGTTATTCTTTAAGATTTTTCGAAATTACTTCAATGGGGACTTAGAAATCATGAACTACCATAGAAAACTTAAACATTATTAACCTTTAAGATGAATTCGTAGTCTAACCTCAAAAGCATCACCAAAAAGAACGAGCGGGTTTTTTTCCTCGACGAGCTTCAGCAAAATCTTCACCACCGAGCTTCACCAACGAGCTTTAGCAACGAGCTTCAGCAATAGATTCACCTACGAGTTTCACCAACAACTTCACCAATAGCTCTTCACCAACGAGCTTCACCAACAGCTTCACCAACGATCTTCACCAACGAACTTCACCAACGAGCTTCACCAACAGCTTCACCAACAGCTTCACCAACAAATTTAATTTTTCTCACCAAAATCTTCAGAATTCCTTTCACATGCAGCTTCACCCAAAAATGGCTCTCTCGCGTTGTTTCTGAAAAAATAAGGGTTTCTGAAAACAATTTCTTCTTTTTCTTTTACATTTTTCAAGAATTTAATTTATCAGAATTATTTTTTTAGGAGGGACTAATGTATCTTTGCCAAATTATATTGGAGGGAAGTATATTTTTTTAGGAGGGAAAATTATTTAGGGCTAAAAAATCAGAATTTATTTTCTAAAAAACTGTTGCCATAGAGTTATTTATATCGAAGGTTTGAAAATTGTTGCTATACACTCTCTATAGGGAAGGTTATAGGGATTATACAACAGTTTATTTTAAGAATTGTTCTATTAGATTCAAGGATATTTGGCCACGGTTATAACCGTTGTAATAGGTGAGCTATTGCTACGATGGTATAACCGTTGCTAAATAAGCGTTGCAGTAAGTCAAATTTCTAGTAGTGACTTGAGCGAAGCCTTGGCATTCCATAATTAACTTAGTGGATGACATAACTTAACATTAAACCAAGTAACCTTAGTCATAAATAACTTACTTTCGTATCTTGGCCGAAATGACCCTTAAGTCTCAAAATAGAATATCTGAATGCAAAATAACGAGACGCTTGAATCTGAATATCTGACTTACGATCTATCGATGAAGCCTCTATAACACTACGATGAATTTTGGGACAGACCCCACAACAATTTAATAAAGGAAAATAATGAAAAAGATATAAAGGGATTCTCAAGGGTTTTCATCATAAGGCGATCCAGGCCAACTAGCATCAGTACATTGAATGTACGAGTATGGTGTGGGAATGCTAATTATATTCAAAGTTTTAGAGTTAAGAACTTACCCTGGCTCTGTTTAACTCATGAAATACTAAATAAATATAAAGTATAAACAAAATGTCATATATATATATATACATATATTATATATATATATATATATATATATATATATATATATATATATATACTTATTTATTTATTTACTGAAACAACTTAGTTCGTTAAAAATATTCAAATATCAAACTCAACATTACTTTTAATGAAAGTTATATAGTTTCTTAGAGAGATTCTCTAACCGACAACTACCACTTTGAGACTAAGTGGTGACACAATGTATTGCCCACACTGCCAGAACGGTGCAATACTTTTTCATTGCATAGGACTTCTTAATTTAGTGGATTAACTAGCTTAAATTATGTGATAATCTAAAAAGTAAGACACATTAATACCCATGAGAGCTAGATCATTTACATGATGAGTTGAGTTTATATTAACTCTTATCCCCACGTTGGGTCTCAATACTACTCCCAAAAAATACTTTAGCTCATGCTTTTAAAATACCTTCCTTTCATTAGGTTGAGATAATTTGCTCAATAATAAGCTTTAAAATCTGTCTTGGAATCAATGTTCTTTATCTTCATCAAAAACTCTTTTGGAAAATCTAGATTTCTCTCAATTTAAATGTAAAAAATTTATAAAAATTGTTTAGGGAATAGTTAGTTTCCTTATATCTTTTAAGAAATAAACTCAACTTTGTATTCTGAACTTCTTCACATGACTTGAAACTTTTGATCTTAATCAAATCTTTAGGGAATAGTTAGTTCCCTTATACTTCTTTGAAGGAAAGACTTCACTTTTTACCCTCTCTCTAACTTGAAAATTTCTCATTAAAATAAAGTTACATCACTTAAATTAGACTTTCTGTAAATTTATTTGAACATTCTTCATAGCTTTAGACTTGACTACTTAACTTCCTTGACTTTGACTTTAACTTCCCTTGAATTGAATTTTTTATTCAAGGATCAATATATCATGTTTATGGATTATTTCTTGATTTTTTGATGTACTTTAGAGTGTTGAAATCAAGTAAGAAGTGTGCGTACATCATTTGGGAAGTAGTAATAAAAAAAATGGGGCAAAAATGTGGTCTCGAGGCAACCCTGTTGCTCCGAGAGATGCGGGGTGCCAGAGCCTTTTGGACAGAGGCGGCCTTGAGAGGGTATAGATTGTTTGGCATGGAAAACACTCTCGGATAGAGCCTTATTTGAGGGGCTCTGGAAGGTGCGGCACCCAGGGCCTATCACACACGATCTTTTCTATTTGCATTGTTTTTTAAACTCTAAAGCTTCTAAACTACCATAGATCTTTCTCCAATCACTTAGGATAACTAATACACTCAATACCCAATATATTAGACCCACAAAACAACCCGCACGCATGAACTAAATCAACTAAAATACTACAATTCAACTAACAAGAATTCCACAAATATTCTTCAAGAACTTCAATGTTCATCATTTAATCTATTCAAAACTCTGTGAATTAAAAAAATTTGGGTGTGGGTTAACTAAACCAACACAGAAAGATATCACACACCTTGACAAAGAAAACCCTCCGACGAATTCCACTCGACGATCTTGGTGTTCTTAACAAATTGTTGGTGTTTCCCCTTCTGATTCTTCTCTTCTCTTTTTCTCCCAATCCCTAAGCGTGAATAATATTTTCTAAAACTGACTTAAGATTAGTTTTACCGCTAATAATAATATAAAATCAATTAGGAAATAGTTGGGTGAATGACAAGTTTACCTTTCTAAAATCCGGATTGAGACCTTCCTCAACCTAACAGCCCAACTTTTTACAGTCATATCTACCTCATACGATATCACAACTATGAAAACATAGAAGCGTTGGAAATATCTCTCCAAGATATTTCTAACCATATAAAAAACTACCTCTAACTCATCCTGAGCTAGAAATTATGGCCGTTTGAAAATGACCAAAACTCACTTTCTAAACTTAGGAAATTTTCCATATTTTTCCAATTCTATCAAAAAAAAATTATTATTTTTTTCTTATATTATTATTAGCTATTATGAGTTGCGAGATTATACACAAATAATCGGAAAGAAATTTTGAAATACAATTAAAACAAAAAAACCCAATTATGTACACAAAACACAAATATCCGTAACAAACAAACAAGGTGACCCTCACCCTACCACAAAATAGTATTTCTCCTCAAACATAAATAACGACAGTATCTAGAATTGAGTAAATAAAAGACAAAGAGACTGGTGAATAAAGGTCATGTCTATGTAGCTTCTACTCAGTTTGAGGCATCAGGTCCTAATGTAACCCCCTGGAACTCGACATTGGCAACCAAAGCGTTATCATCCTTTTTAATTGACTTAGCTTCTATATGAATATTAGGTGCAATAAATTTGTCCATCTGATGAGCTTCCTCGAAGGCATGTATAGCATTATCCGATCCTCGAGCCCATGGAGAAACATAAGGGTTGATGAGAATTCATCTTTTGGCCTTGGATTCGTTTGTGTATTTCCTTTGTCTGGCTAGATCTAATCTATTTTCCTACTCTTCAAAATCGCATGCTCCTATGTGCCTTGGTGGATCATTTACCCCCAAGATTTTTTATCTTGACATTTCCGCGAAAGCTTCAATGACAAGTAAGACAGTAATTTAAATGGCAAGAGAGGTTTTTACGATAGAGTTAATTTGCCAAGATAATTTGTAATGTGTTGATTATGTTATGGTCCTCATTAAAAAGATGTACAAAAAATATAAGGGTGCAACAAGGGGAAAACAAAGATTGTTTTAGTAAGTCGCCGAGTGCAATTTGCAAACTATCTCAATGCCAAAACTTATAGAATAGCCATACATAAAACATTTAGTAAATGTTGAAACAGTGATGTTTAGGTGAACCATCGAGCAGTTTGGAAGATGCACTTAGCTCGCCAAACAGGTCCTCCTTCATATTTTCACTCCATTCTTTAAAATTCGACGTTTCAACCCTTAATAATGCAATTCAAACATTTTCAATATCAATTTTATATAAGACCCATAGCATTTCCACAATCCTAACACACAACAGTTCTGCTCAGAGCATAGTCAAGTGGGATTTTACCAATTACAAAGGAAATATCGTGTAATGCTCGATAATATATGGTATCTTATCAACTCAGAGACTTAGGAAATATTTTTATATATAAATCATTATTTAAATGAGTAACCATTTCGATAAAATAACTGAGGGGTTTTATAAATAAACTTCGGTGCTAACTTAGATTCTAGTGACGTGCAAGTAGGAATGCAATCCAAATCCGAGGACACTCCGACACTTGAAATATTCTAAAAGGCAAGAAATATAACAACTAGAGTGACGGTGTGAGTTTGTGAAAAGGACAAGTGAATGAAATACAACTTTTAGACATGTAGCTTGTGAACATCCAGTTTTTGCACGATCATTTAGTGATATTAGTCCATCTCACCCAAAGATTTGCCAAAGCACTGAATATCTAATTGTCTCACAAGATATAATATGACTTTAAATTCATGTGGGCACCGCATCGACGGTCTTTGTCGAGATCGCCAACCAGATTGGCGATGTGATGATGAAATTCTCACTATTTCGAGTTTTGCATACTCAACATTTAAAATATATTGAGTCAAATGATGAAAATGATTGGGAAGGACTAACTTGTCGGCGGTCCACAAAATAGAGATGTTGCTCGCCACCATACATCTTTTCATATGCTTTCCTTTTTCAATGTGTATAAACAATAAATTATTATTTTATCAAGATTTAAAAAAACAAGTAAAAGGTTGGCGGTTGGCTCCCAAAAAGATTGACACTACAACCCCTATGATGTTCTTTGGTAGAATATTAGTTTGTGTCATAATTTTTACCATGTTTTGGTCTCTCATATTTTCCTTTTCAATGTGCTCCTTCAAAACCTTAAATGTGACAGAAGAGACCTTTTCCCCGTGAGTGTAGCACACCTTATTGATGGTTATCATATTCTCAAGATAATGAGTTTATACTGCATTATTCCCTCAACTAAGAGTTGATCAGTGACTTCTTTCTTCACCAAAATCCAAACTCCTAAAAATGAAGTGAAGGAGCACATTATCAGACAAACCATGGGTTGGGCGTTGTAGCACTAGCTTTTTGAACCTTAGCAAATTTTCTTGTAGAGATTCTCCATTTAGGCGCTTAAAGCATTGAATGTTATCCCAAATAGTCATCATCTTTGAGAGTGAAAGTAGCATATTGAATCAGTAACCAGATATTCCCGTTCAGTTATTGAATTTTGAGGTTACCAATGTCATCTTGGTGGCCCACGTGGCTACTATTAGTGTCATTTACATTCATAGTTCCTGTTTACAACAAATAAACTTTAATTAAAAATTAAAATTTAAAGTAACTAGACTAACAACTAATAGGAATAAAAACACTACTGAACTACATTATCACGTGACACCACTCCCTAGCAGTGACATCATTTTGATGCTTATCATGACAAAACACACAAACGAAGTGAACAAGTTTCTACAATAATTGATAGGTTTCTAACTCAACAAAGGGTTGGGGTCATGTCCCAAGCGAGCGATTATGTGAAAAAGTAGTTAAATTAGAATTTCAACTAATTAATCATAGCTAAATATATTAAGAATGAAAACATATTCAATCAAATAAGTGAAATGAAAGTATAAAATATATAAAAAAAAACGGGATTTGTCACAGTAAAGTAAAACTTATAAAAATACAGAAGGGAATCAAGTATGGGGAAATGTTTTTGGGGTGTGACGGCAATACAAGTTGATATAGGTAGTTGGGTACATGCTTTCGATAGTCTATTTGCAAGATAAGAGTGACTAGTCTATGATTTAGATGGAAATAATTTCCCTATTGGGAAATTTACCACGTTTCAAATTTCTTCTTCTACAACACCTATTTTCCACATGACGGACATCCTAAAACATACCCCACTCACTCTCTAAAGCAGAGTGTTAGGATATGGGACTTGTGCTCACCTTCTTAGGCTGAACCTTATTTCAACCACTCCCTAGGCTATTAGTCTAGCACTCATGGGTTTGCGACATCCCTCTTGGGCGAGCTACAAACACAAGCGTGAGTTTGTACATGCAAATAGAAATCCATCATCTTAATCAAAAAATAGTACGTGGAATGTAACATTCCGTATCAAAACAAGACCAAAAACCATCTTTCCGAAAAATCTGCAAGTGCAACCAACTGGTCCATCGATGGACTTTAGAATTACCCACGAATCATCCTGCACATCCGTCAATGGGGTCAGAAACCCCAAAATGTCAGGCAAGGAAATTTTTTTAAGTCTTGATCGATGGATGGTACTTAGGTCAGACTACGGTGCGTAGTTCGTGACCGTCGATCGATACCCCATTTACCCACTATCTTACAAGATCTTTGGATAACCATCATGTCCGTAGGTGGACCCACAATCCATAGGCCTGACCGTATGAGGGAATTTAAAGAAAGTGAAGCGGGAAATGGAATTGGTTCAACTTCAAAAGGTCATAACACTTCACAAAAAATGAATTACGTGTCCCATGATCTACCCAAAGATAGATAATTGAATTAGCTTTCCATTTTAGTAACGACCTATCGAACAGACCCTATTTATGAACAAATCGATGGACTGTCAGTCCTAGTCATTGTTTGGTCCAATAATAACTAACCTTGGGGTCTTTTGGACTTTTCCCCACTTTATTTAAACCCTGAGATATGTCATTTTTACCCTAAATCATCAAATATTAGTCCTTTTAATCCTATAAATCTAAGAAGAACTTACCTAAGTCAAAATAATAAATAAAAAGTTAGAAAATTAGAAGCAAGAGAGAATAAAAAGCTCAAGAACCCTAGTTCAAGAACGCAGAAAGTTTCCAGCAGTCCCAGACCCGAAACCTGAATGATATTTTGTGAATTTCTTCACCAGGCATGTAGGATTTCACTAGTAGGTTTCTTTCGCCTGTTGGGTCTCTAGTTTACCGTAAGTTTTTGATTGTCTTGTCATAATTATACCTAGGGTTTCTAGAACTTCGATAGAACTTTATGAATTTATTAAATATATATTCCAAATCAGATTATAATGTTATTACTCAAATTATCACATGAATTTAAGAAACCTAGCTTTGTATTTTGTTAGTTCTTGAATTACACATGTTACGTTTGATATTTCACTTATGCAGTGATACATGCTTTTATTTTTAATTTATCATTATCATATTAAATGTTTCATCTCATTTTGCATGTTCAGTTTTGAGCTATTCAGTATTTATAGAAATTCACACATAATCTATTAACTACATATATCAATGAGGGTATCATAACACCGAGTTGCACTAGGGTTCAGCGTACTCAATAAGTCTCAGAAATACTAGCCGAGGAGGTTGTATATTCCCACTGTGGGAATCAGTTTAGTGATCACACCAGCATGCCTTTAAGCCTCTGGCAGGGTATATCGGACTCCACATTTGGATCATGTGGTTTTACTATCAGTTATTAATATCTCTCATAGTTGAGTCAGACTCTCTTGCATTGACCACATATAAGAATATTGTTTATTCCCTTTCAGTAAATTGTTCAATGCATCAAGTTAGCTCAGAATTCAGTAAATCATGTTCAGATTATTATATTTGCTTTTGTGCTTGTCTAGTTATGTTTTATTTCAGCTTTATTATATCCGACATGCTTAGTAACTTTCAAATATTAACGCATACGTGTTCTACATCATCTCGTGATGTGAGTTCATCTTATCAGCATCAAGGTCACGCATAGATTGATTTCTCAATCTTAAGTTTCGAAGATCCAGTGGTGAGTCCTCATTCTCTGAGGACAACGATAATGAGTTTCATTTCATTATTTTAGTCATTTATTTTCTGTTTTTGCTAAATTTAGCTGTGGCTTGTCCCAGTATTTCTAGTCTAGTTTAAAGGCTATTTTCTAACATAGTTAGTTTCAGCTTATTGTTTAGTTAGTAATTTTATTGTATTAAGCTCATGAGTCTTTAATTATATCAGTTTTAGCATATGGGTATTCCCCATCTAACTTGACGTTCTACGATTCAGATCATGTCTCCTTGTAGAGCTAATTATAGGAATTCAAATGCAGCTCCTCCGGTCCCAAATCAAAAATTCCTCAATGATGAGTTCAGTAATGCCATACAGATGTTGCTTCAATGTATGACTAACTAGAACAATCGGGTTCATGCTCATTTGAATGAAAATGGTTGATAAGCAGCAGCAAGGGTATGTGACTTTGTTAGGATGAATCCTCCTATGTTATTAGGATCAAATACTTTTGAAGATCCTCAAAATTTCAATTATGATATCAAGAAGATTTTTGATGTAATGAAGTCAGTGGGAATGATCGGGTTGATTTACTACCATACCAATTGAAATATGTGGCTTATATCTGGTACACTAAGTGGAAGGAGAATAGGGATGCAAATGCAGCTACTATCAAGTGGGATAGTTTTAGTGAGAATTTTCTCCACATGTTTTTCCCAATAGAGTTGAGAGAGGAAAAGACTCACAAATTCATGAACATGAGTCAGGGTAACATGACAGTCGAAGAGTATGGGTTGAAGTTTAACCAACTCTCCAGTATGCTCCTCACATGGTTGTTTAATCGAGGGCTCATAGGAATAAGTTCTTGCATTGAGTGTTTTGGATTTGGTGAAAAATGAGTGCAGAAATGGTATGTTACTCAGAGATATGAACTTCTCTAGGCATATGAATCATGCTCAGCAGGTTGAGGGTGATAAGCTTAGGGAACAGTCTAAGGAGAATAAAAAGGCTAGGACTCAGAACTATGATTATTCTCAACAAAAATTGGGTTGTAGAAATCGCTCGTAAAGTTGGCAGAAGGTCTCAGCTTCAGCCCTTTCATCAACTAGTGTTCCATCCTCCAAGTATAGCTACGACCAAAAGGGTATAGCACTACACTCTAAGTCTCAAGGAAGTGTTTCAGGTACCATGACTTACCTCACTTTGCATAAGTAATGTAAGAACCACCGAGGCGAGTGCCTTGAAGGAAAGGAAGGGTGTTTTGTTATGGTCAGTATGGTCACAACTTGAGGGATTGTCCTTCTAGAAAGGTCAAGGAGAAGCCAATAGAAAAGATCAGTCTACAAATTCGACAACACTAGCAAGTCACCCAACTCAAGCAGGGTTACTCATCTGGTATAGGTGGCGATTAGCGCCAGATCAGGTTGTATGTTCTTCACGGTGGCCATGATCAAGAATCTTTTCCTGATGTACTCACTTGTACAATATGAGTATTTCACCTTGATGTTTATGTATTATTAATCTAGGGTCTACTCTTTTTTTTTTAACTATTTACATAGAAGTTCAATGAAAACTCAATTCATAAACTTCCTTTGAACCTTTCTCAGACTCTACTCAAGTCGGTGACCCAGTTATAGCTAGACGGGTATGAAAAAATTGCCCTGTCACAGTCTCTTAGAAAGTCACCTCAACAGATCTAGTAAAGTTAGAAATGGTAGACTTCCATGTCATTCTAGGCATCGATTGGTTACATTGATGTTATTCCTAAGTTGATATTAGAACTAGGATTGTTCGTTTTCAGTTTCCAGACGAACCAATCTTAGAATGGAAGGGTAGTATCTTAGCGCCTATGGGTCAATTTATTTCTTACCTTAAGTCTAGAAAGATGATCTCTGAGGTTTATATCTATCATCTAGTTGGAATTAAGGATTCTAGCTTTGAAACCCCAACTCTTCAGTCAGTTCCAGTAGTTTGTGATTCTGAAGAAGTGTGTTCAGAAGATCTTCCCGGAGTCCCTCCAGAAAGGGAAATGGACTTTGGAATTGATCTCCTTCCATATACCTAGCTTAATTCCATTCCTCTTTACAGAATCGATCCAGCATAGGTTAAGGAATTGCTAGAGTAGTTAAAAGACCTTCAATATAAGGGCTTCATAAAACCTAGTATATCACCGTTGGGTGCACCAGTGTTGTTCGTAAATAAGAAATATGGTTCTCTCGCAATGTGCATTGACGATAGAAAGTTCAACAAGGTCACAATCAACAATATGTATCCTATCCCCAAGATTGAAGACTTGTTTTACCAACTTCAGGGTTCTAGCCATTTCTCCAAAGTAGACCTCAGATTGGGTTATCATGAGCTCCGAGTCATAGATAGTGAAATTGCGATAACAACCTTCAGAACTTGGAATGGTCATTATGAATTTATGACTAACAAATGCTCCTACAACTTTTATGGATTTCATGAACAGAGTGTTCATACAATACTTGAACTTGTTTGTTGTCGTCTTTATTGATGATATTCTCATTTACTCTAGTAGTGAGGAAGAACATCCAAGTTATTTTAGAGTTGTTATGCATACTCTCAAACATCGCTAGTTATTAGCTAAGTTCCGTAAATGTGAGTTGTGCTTGTAATATGTTGCTTTTCTTTGTCACATTGTATCTAGAATAGGGATCCGAGTGGATTCCGCACAAGATAGAAGGAATGAAACAATAGCCAGACCACCTCTGCTACATATATCAAAAGTTTATTAGGTCTAGTGGGGTATTATAGAAGGTGTATGGGAGTATTTTTATCCATAGCCTCACCATTGACTAGGTTGACTCAGAAGATTGTCAAGTTCCAACGGTTAGATGATTGTGAGAAAAGCTTCGCAGAATTGAAAACTAGATTGACTACATTTCCTGTATTGACTGTATCATAGGGTTCAGATGGTTATGTGATCAATTGTCATGCATCAAGAGTTGTCCTTGGTTGTGTGTTGATAAAACGATATAAGGTTATAGCTTATGCTTCAAGAAAACTTAAGATGCATGAATAGAACTATCCAATTCATGTCCTCGATCTTGAAGCAGTGGTGTTTGAACTCAAGATCTAGAGACACTACTTGTATGGTGTTCATATAGATTTGTTCACTGACTATAAGAGGCTTCAGTATGTGTTCACCCAGAAGGAGTTGAATTTTCGCCAGAGGACATTTCTTGATTTCATTAAGGATTATGATATGAGTATGCATTACCATTCTAGTAAGGCGAATGTAATAGCAGATGCTCCTACTAGATTATCTATGCGTAGTGTAGCCCATGTTTAGGAAGAAAGGAAGGAGTTAGTAAAGGATTATCACTGGCTTGCTTGCTTGGGAGTTCTACTTATGAGTATATCAAACAATGATGTACAGTTCAGAATGGGACAAAATCATCTATAGTAGTGGAGGTTAAGGAAAAGCAAGACAGTGATCCAATCTTGCTTGAACTAAAGGGTGCAGCCCATGATCCCAAGAAGGTGATGGTGTAGTTCGCTACAAGGGTAGATTGTGTGTTTCAGATGTGGGTGAGTTGAGATAGCATATCCTTGCAGAAGCCCATAACTCTAGGTATTCTATTCATCCACGTGCTAGTAAGATGTACCGCGATCAGCGGAAGTCTATTGGTGGAATGGAATGAAGAGGGATATAGCAGACTTTGTGAGTAAGTGCCCAATTGCCAGCATGTCAAGGAGAATATCAGAAACCAGGAGGTATGACTCAAGAGATCGACATCCCTACATGGATGTGGGAAGTGATCAATATGGATTTCATCACAGGGTTACATGGAGGTATGACTCTAGAGATCGACATTCTTGCTTTTTGGTGGTCAAGAATACAGATTCGACAGAAGACTATACCATGGTTTATATTAATGAGATTGTGAGGTTACATTGGGTTTCTCTCTCTATCATTTCAGATAGAGGTCTTCAGTTGACATCTCATTTCTGGAAGTCATTTCAAAAGGTTCGTGGTATTCAAGTTAACCTTAGCATAACATTTAAACCACGGACAGATCGACAGAAAAAGAATACCATAAGGACCCTAGAGGATATGTTGAGGGCTTGTCTGATCGATTTGAAAGATAGTTGGGATTATCACATTCCTCTTATTGATTTGCCTATAATAATAGCTACTTTTCCAACATTCAGATGTCCCCTTAAGAGGCTTTATAGATTGGCGTAGATGTAGATCTCTTATTGGTTGGTTTTGTAATTAGGTGAAGCACCTTTGATAGGGACAGATTTAGTCATTTATGCGATGGAGAAAGTGCATCTCATTAGAGATAGACTTAAGACCGCCCAAGGTCGTTAGAATTAATATGCATATGTAAGGAGAAACGAACTACAGTTCCAAGTTAATGAATAGGTTTTTCTGAAAGTCTCACCTATGAAAGGGTTGATGAGATTTGTAAAGAATGTCATATTTAGTCCTTGACATGTAGGCCTTTCGAATATCTTGAAAAGGGTTGGCAATGTTGCATATGAATTAGAGTTACCTGCAGAATAGGAAGCAGTTAATCTGGTCTTCCACATCTCACTTATGAAGAAATGTGTGGGTGATCCAGCCTTTATAGTTCCATTAGAGAATATGGCGGTGAAATATAATCTTTATTATAAGGATGTACCTGTTGAGAGTCTTGACTGTCAGGTTAGAAGGTTGAGAAGTCATGGTTTTGTGGAGGAGTGAGTCCATAGAGGGAGCTAGTTAGGAAGCAGAAGTAGCAACGAAAACCAAGTATCCTGACCTCTTTCCCTCTGATTCTACTCCATCTAGAGGTAATAGTTTCTCTCTTGTTTTCGAGTCATTCGTGCATTAATAATGTCTTACAATTATGTTTCCTCATTTTGTACTTGCATTTTCAACGTATTTGCATGTTCTCTTAACTCAATTCAGTCAGAAACTAAGTTCTAAGTGTTTAGTAGCAGGGTTTGTAGATCTCTCCCTCTATTCCAGCTAATTTACTCTCCATTTGTGGACAAATGTTCCCATGGAATTATAATGTAACACCCCAAATCGAAAACAATAAAAAAACCAGCTTTTCAGAAAAATCTGCAGGTGCAACCAACAAAACCATCGACAAATTGTATACTGAGATACGGTTTGAGATGCACATCCGTCAATGGGGTAAGAAACCCCCAAAATCTCAGCCCAGGAAATTTGGTTGAGTCATGATCGACGCGCGGACCTACGATCCGTAAGTCAGACTACGGTCCGTATTCCATGGCTATCGATCATCACACCTTTAAACCACCCTCTGACATGATTTTCGGATGACCAACACGATCCGTAGGTGAACCCACGGTCCATAGGTCTGTCCTTATGTGGGAATTAGTACACAGTTTTGGGGGAAATGTAGTTGCGTCAACTTCAAATGGTCATAACTCTTAGCACAAAATGAGTTAAGTTTCCTATAATTTACCCACAGATAGATAATTGAATTATCTTTCCATAGACACCTACCTTGCTAAAATAAGACCTCAGAGTAAAATGTTATGCCTGTATTAGTAAAGGCGTGTAAAACAGACCCAACCTACGGACCAATCGACAGACCATCGATTGAATGACGGACCGTCAATCATGGTTATTGTTTAGTCCGATAGTAACTAACCCAGGGGTATTTTGGTAATTTCTAACTTTTTTAAAACCCTAAGATACGTGATTTGACACTAAATCATCATATTTTGGTCAGTTTAAGCCTAGAAACATAACAATAACTTATCTATGTCAAAATCATAAATCAAAAGATTGAAAATTAGAAGCAAGATAGAAGATAGAGCTCAAGAACACTATTTCAAGAACGCATAAAATTTCAAGACTTCCCAACACCAAAACATAGGTTACTTTCAGGGAATTTTATCACCAAGTATATGGAATTTTACTAGTGAGTTCCTTACACCCATTGGGTCCCTATTGTACAGCCATTTCTTGATTCTCTTGTCATGGTAAAACCTAGAATTTCTAGAACTTTGATAGAATTTGACGAATTTATTAAGTATATCTCCAAAATAAAATTTTAATTTTATTACTCAGATTATCACATGACTTTCAGGACCCTAGCTTTGTATTTCTTTAGTTCTTGAATTACACATGCTAGGTTTGATATTTCATTTATGCAGTTTTTAATGCATCATTATCATATTAAATGTTGCATTATCAGTTTTCATGTCAGTTTTGAGATATTCAGTATCTACAAAAATTTATACATAATAAGTCAAGTACATAAATCAATGGGAGTAGCCTAATACCGAGTTAGACTAGGGTTCAACTTACCCAATTAGTCCAAGAACTACTAGCCAAGGAGATTTTACGTCACCTCTATGGTCACAAGTTTAGTGATCACGCCAGAATGCCTTTATATCTCTGGCAGGGTATATTGGGTCCTCTTGATGGGTCGTATACATCGGACTTCAAATTTATTTCATATGGTTTTATTATCGGTTATTAGTATCTCCCATTGTTCAGTCAGACTTTATTGCATTGACCATTTATAAGTATATTGAGTATTGAGTTTCAATATGTTATAAATTGGTTATTGCATCTAGTTAGCTCAGAATTCACTATATCATGTTTAAATTATTATACTTCCTTTTGTGTTTGTTTAGTTATGTTTTATTTCAGCTTGATTATATCCTACATGCTCAGTACCTTTCAAGTAATGGCGCATACATGTTCTACATCTTCTGGTGATGTAGGTTAAGGTTCTCTGTATCCAGATCAAGCATAGATCAATTTCTCAATCTCCAGTTCAACACATTTAGTGGTGAGTCCTCATTCTACGAGGAGAACTGTCATGAGTTTATTTCAGTCTTTTAGTCATATAGTTTCTATTTTTGGTAATTTAGTTGGGCTTGTCCCAGTAATTCTAGTCTAGTTTAGAGGTTATTTTAAGACGTAGTTACTTTCACTTTAGTATTAAGTTAGTAACTTCATTGTATTAAACTCATCAGTCTTCATATTATATCAATTTTAGCATATGGGTATTCTTTTCATTGTAAATTATTATTAGTTTTTGCATCATTTTATTATCTTTTATATGCTCATGATCATGCCAACAGGGTTAACTTGTGATCACTTGTGGTTCTAGGTTCCGTGTCCGCGTCTCGGGATGTGACATGGAATCACCATTAAAATTCATCTAGTATATCCGCAAGAAAGACCCACCAATAATGCCAACACATATTTGATAAATCACACCCCAAGAATGAGTGTTCTTAGCCACACATCAACCAATAACCAAAATACACCTAAAATGATAATGAAATCAGATAGGTATAAGAAATTAAACCTTAATATGAGCAAAGAAAAAAAACAAAGAACACCCACATAGTTGGGGAAAACGAAATACTTCTTTCTTCAAGTCTCCTACAAAACCCTCTCCAAGCTTGAGAGAAAATACAAAAAACTTAACCTCTTAAATGATAAAATTAATAATAATGTTTGGACTCTAAAAATAATAACTACAACTAGTATTTATATCTTTTTGATTAAGTGATGGGGCGGACCATACGACGAGGTAAGGCGCGATTGCCGAATGACTTGGCAATTCGCCCTTCTTCTAGTTCATCGCTTTTTATACTTTGCCTTCAACATGTTTGTATTGTTTATCATTGGGTGGTAAATCTCTTCTTCTCAGAATTGATCTGTAACACGCTGATTGCTCCTTCACAGCCTCTTGATCCACTTTCTTCAAGGATTACGATACTTGAACAAAAGGTGGAGTGCTTCCCTTCGGCGACTCGCCAAGTGTCACTAGTGAAGCTCAGGTTCATCTTTTACCTTCTTTTCATCCTTTTTGTTCATTTTTGAATGTAAGTGCCCATGCTTCTTCTAAAACTTCAAATATCTAAAAATTAAAGAGTTTTCATGAGAAATTCAAACAAAATAAGCATTTCTGGACACTATTTTCATCGGAATACAGATAATAATGAGTCAAATAGTTGGACTCATTAAGAATACCTAATTATAGAGATCTGTTAACAATTCAAAAATAAGAACAAAACATAATCTATTTTCTTCTACCATAAAAATATTCAATTGTTTTCCTTTGAAAACAAAAACTCATACTACTTCCTCTTTCCTACTTTGAGATTTTAAGTTCTGCTTAAATATGAACACTATAGGGACCATTTAATTCACAAGGTACTTCCTATTATTGAATGATTCCAAAGAATTAACTTCAGTTATTCTTACAATAATAAATTAGAAATAATTCCACTAGAGAGTCGTAATTGAACTCCTCTATTTATATTTTAAAATTCCCTATTAAAACTTTTATAATTCTCCACGTTAATATTATTGATACTAATAAATAAATTAAATTACTAATAAATTTAATTAAGTGATACATTTCCTTTACACCAGTACTTAACTTATTTTATGTTTCGCATTCATAAATCCACTTGCAAGATTTGTCACTATGAAAACATATAAGCTTCTCAAAAAGGAATATTTATCTATCTACGATTTTAGTAAATCATAAGATAATTAATATATACAAGTCATAATAATTGGCAAGTCCACTGACAAGACCTGCTATAATCATGTTGCCCTTGATATGTGCTTGCATATACCCATTCTTAGTACAAGTGTGTACTAACCTATACAACTCTAAACTTATAGGTGTAGGCATAACTGGATGCTAGAGCTACAGGATCAACGCTGCAGCTATTCGGACGTCGAGCATTCATCCGGACTTGGTAGGCCGCCATGCTTTCGAGGATGCATGCCCATTTACATTCTATCTTAGTTGTAGGATTGAGCTAGGGGAGGATGTTCCACTGAGGTTTCTTTCCCATTTTTGTTTAGACATTATATTGGTGCCATTTCGGCAAGTACATCTTTATCGTTTTATTAAACTGCTTCTATCATTTGATTATCTTAATGTTACAAGGTTGATGATGAACAATTATATATGTAATAGAATGTTTAGCACGCATTTTAGGAAAAGAAAAGTTTAAAATAATCTGCTAAAATTAACCTAGATGAAGTAATAATGATGTATGTAGGCTTGTCTGTGACCTCTGAGAGGTCAACGACGTTGGTCTCGTCAGGGTTCTAGATTCTGATCGTGTCATTCACGTATCACTTATGTATCAATACGGGATTTGAAGAAGCAAAACCGGTTTCGTTTCCCTTGGACAACACTTACATTTTATTATTCATTTTGATTTGATCGATACACCTTGGGGAACCAATATTGAGAACCAACGTCTTTATTTTATTTTTCCATTAATTTTTCTCTTCATTTTTCGCTCAATGTGACTGAGAAGATGTGGGATTGAACGACCAAAACCTCATTTACTTTTAGTTTCCAATTCTTTTTATTTCTCTCCTTTTGGACGATGGGGTGTGGGTTCGAACCCCCACAACCCCACTGTAATTTCTTCTCCTTAATTTCCCTTGGTTCTGCCTAGAGGTCATTGGTTCGATTCCCACGCGCCTCACCATTCATTTTTTCTTTTAATTCTCTTATGTTGACTGAGAGGTGGTCTGTTCGAATCCGACTCCTCTCATTTCTTATTTTATAATTCATTTTCCAGCAAAGGTCATGGGTTCGAATCCCTAATGTCACATTCCCTTTTTCTTATCTTATTTCATTGATTTTTGAGAAGGGGAGGTCATGGGTTCATCCCCCATTGATCTCACATATTTTAATTCATTTTTTCATCGCGTGAAAATACCCTTTAGTTTGCCCGACACTCATTAACAAGATGCTAGAAATTTTTGTAGCCTATTCTCTCACTTCTATAACATTAAATATTTAGACGTTTTAAGTAGTTTTTCGTGAGTTCTTTAGGTGCATTTTCAAGATTTCAATCGATAAAGAAGTGCACTCAACTCAGCATCTTTACATCAGTTATGAAAGTCACGATTTACATAAACATGTGTACATCATATACAAAGGACTAACATCACGGTTTAGAGCGTTAAACCCGAGGCACATACACATGGTTCACATTGCACACACGTATACATAGTTTCGGATCACATAGGTGAAACTTCATACGATTTCAAACACACATACATGAAGATATTCATCCCGAAAACACAACTCACGCCTTATATCTACTATCAAACATATCCAACCTACGAATCATTGGGAGCTAGTGATTGGGACATGCAACGGGGAACAACCCTAGTTTTAGGATTGAATATACTGAACATTAGGGGTCTCTTGGGAAAGGGACCAAGAGATAAGAGAAACCATACCAATTTTCTTCAAACCTCGATTTTCTGCCAAAAAACATTTCCTAACACACGTCCAACACCAAAAGTTCAACACCCCACTCGACGTAAAACCTTCTTTTTGCCTATGTGATTGATTAACGTTTGTTTTTCTTATATTTTTGTGTGAGTTCTTCAAGTGTGAAGAACCTTGGTAAATATTTTGTTCTTGAATGTTATTTGGCAGAGAGAAACATGAACGGAAAGAGAGAATAACCGTGAATGTTGAGGAGATAGACGTTAGAGAGTGAGAGTTTTATTAGGCTTAGAAGTCTAGTTTAGGACTTAGTCAAATAAGGTTTTTATTAAATGATAAAAAAATCTGATTTACCTATATTCTAAATCACCTAATATATAATAAATATTAATTAATTGTATTAGTTTACCAACATAAATTAAAACAAATTTAATTCATTACTTCCACCTAGGTTCGAACCTGGGTTGAGCAAGACTTTACTCTAAGAACCAATTTTTGACCCTCTCTCCCCAAAATACACCTCCACCTTATTAATTAAATAATTAATTATATTTTTAGAGTAATGAAAATATTACCCTTAGCATGGAAAAAGACTATTTTATCCCTAGACCCTCCAAACTTAAGATTTCTCCTTTTTAAGTTCGGTAAAGACATATCTGGGTAAATCTTCACATATCTCGACCCAACCTTTCCTATCTCAACTAACTCCTCAAGTTAGTTGGCTTGGATGTTGTAAGGGTTCAGAGGTCTGGTTCTACGCGCATCAAACCGTCTAAACCCGGTCTAATCGTAGGCATTCTCAACACATTAAGCATTCCTTAGCATATCCATTTTTAGAGTTGTTATAGGTATTTTTTGGATTCGGGATGTTACAGTTACAAACTACTTCGGCATAAACTACAAAAAACAAGATGTAAACTATGTGCCACAAATATGAAATAGTAGAAATAGGAAACCATGCAAATGATCTATCTTTTTGATATATGGTGGTTGACTATTTTTAATTAAACATAATGTGAATCGGTACAAAGTGTGAAGACTTAGTTAGTCCATTCACAATGAACCATATAGAATAAAACTTACCAATGGTATGTGGCAACCCAACCACAAAGTCTGTAGCAATACGCTCCCACTTCCACTCAGGTATGGGCATCCTCTAGTCACACTTTCTGGCCTTTTGTGTTTATAATTGGTAAAAATTTAAACATCGAGATACGAAATATGCTATATACGTTTTCATATGACACCACCAATAATGTTGTTTCAAGTCATATTACATCTTAGTAGCCACCGGATGAATAAAGTACCTAAAACTATGGGCCTCCTCCATGATTAATCTATGAAATCACCTATCCAAGGAACACATATACGACCTTTCATCCTCAAAACTCCCTAACTATCAAGAATTGCATCCTTGGCTTCTCCTTTTAACACCTCGTCTCTAATCTAACATAAAATCACTGTCATCAAACTATTGAGTCTCAATCTTCTCCAATAAGGATAACCTAGCCTCAATATAAGCAAATACCTTATAAGATTCTGAAATATCAAGTCTCACAAATTTATTACCAAGGATTCGACCATACCTAGCTAAAGGACACTTGCCAACATATAATATGACTAGACTACCCATAATTACCGCCTTCCCACTCAAGGCATCTGCTACAACATTTGACTTTCCTGGATGATAAAGAATGGTCATGTCATAGTGTTTGAGCAACTCCAACCATCCTCGATGCCTCAAATTGAGATGCCTCTAATTGAATATACACTGGAGAATACGAAGATACATGAAAACCTCACAATGCACACAATATTGATAATGCCTCAGAATTTTCAATGCAAACACAATAGCTACAAACTCTAAATCATGAATTGGATATTTCTTCTCATTAACCTTCAACAGCCTTGAAGCATAAACTAACACCTTTCCCTTCTGCATCATTATACAACAATGACCAATTCGAGATGCATCAGAACATAAATCAAGCCCCTCTCCTTCCACGTATAGAGTTAAAATTGGAGCAGTAGTCAAAAAATACTTAAGATTTTGGAAACTAACCTCACACTTGTAAGACCATTGGAAAGTGACATCCTTCTGGGTCAATCTAATTAATGGGATGCAACAGAGGAGAACCCCACTACAAATCAGTGATAATAACCTGTAAGACATAAGAAACTCCGCATATTTGTAACAGAATCAAGACTGACCCAATATTTAATTTCCTCAATCTTCTTAGGATCTACCATTATACCTTCCTTGGACACTAGATGTCCCAAGAATGCTACTAAACTGTCCCAGAACTCACACTTTGAAAAATCTGCATAGAGTTTCTTCTCCTTCAAAATCTCAAGCACAATCCATAACTGATATTAGTGTTCCTCCTTACTATGTGAGTACATAAATACATCATCTACGAACACAATAACAAAGGAATCCATGTACGGTCTAAACACTCAGTTAATAAAGTCCATAGAGATTGGTGGGGAATTAGTCAATCTGAAAGACATCAAAAAACACTTGTAATAGCCATAACGTGCTCAAAAGGTTGTAGTATGAATATCCTCTGCCCTAAACATTAGTTGAAGATAGCTGGATATCAAGTCAACCTTGAAAAAAACTGAAGCACCCTGCCGCTGATCCAATAAATCATCATTACTAGGTATCAGGTATTTGTTTCTTATAGTTACCTTGTTAAACTGTTGATATTCAATACACATATGTATCAAAAAATCTTTCATCTTCAAAAAGAACAATGGAGCACCCAAGGATACACACTTAATATTATAAAATCCTTGCTCAACAAATGATGCAACTACTCTTTCAACTCCTTCAACACTTCCAAATAATTCGATGTCATATGATAAGGAGGGATGGAAATAGTTTGAATGCCCGGTTCCAAATCAATACAAAAACTAATATCACGTTGAGGTAGAAGACTATGTAAATCTATCAGAAATACCTCTAGAAACTAACTTACCACTGGAATATACTTAAGCATAGGTGTATCAACAATAGTATCTCTAATGTGCACCAAGTAAGTGAATTGTCCTCTCTCTACCAATTGAAAGAGCCTTAAGAAATGATATCACCCCTTTAGGAGGGTGACAAAGAGAACCTCTCCATTATACTATCGGAATTATGGCCATAACTAATGTAACATTTTTGGCATAGCAATTTAAAATTGCATTATTAGGAGGTAAACAATCCATAAATAGAATCACGTAAAAAGTACCATATCTAAGACCTTTAAATCTGCATGAGTGTCATATATCATAAAGGTAACAATACATAATCGATATACCAAGTCTACACCTACAGAATCCCCATAGGAGTAGAAACATGTACTGGAAAATCAAGAGACTCACATAATATATCCAGAATCAGAGAAAAATATGTGGACACATACAAATAAGTAGAGTCTGTATCAAATAATACACTAGTTGGTCGATGACAACAAGAATAATACTTGTGAAAGCAGCAACTCAAGCCTCATCATCACGCCTACCCGAAAAGCATAACAGTGA
Source organism: Solanum corneliomulleri (assembly GCA_027704805.1). Lineage (NCBI taxonomy): Eukaryota > Viridiplantae > Streptophyta > Magnoliopsida > Solanales > Solanaceae > Solanum > Solanum corneliomulleri. Next base: position 37,437,850 of record JAKWIY010003061.1, read on the forward strand.
GAACGACCACCCTCAGATTGTGAACCTCCACGACTACCACCTCGAATAGAAGGAGATCCGCATCAACCTAAATAAGCAAAACCTCTGCCACTCTGTACAACTTTCCAAGATGGATGTTATGAATCCTTGAAAGTCGAAGCCTAAAACCCTATTGTAATTATCAATGTCTGGTCCTAGGGCAATCTCTTACAAAGTGTCCCATATAACCATACTAAAAAAAAAAAACCCTATGACATGTAGGTTGGTTAGAGGAACGTGAATGAAAAGAATTTTCTCCACGGACAACAGGTCTAGAAGATAAACTATGTGAGGTATATATCGAACTCAAAGAACTATGCCCAACATAAACAATCTCAGACGCTGGTAAAGCTGCATGAATTGGTATGCCAAACTGATTGTGATAACCTCTCCTCAAGTTATCTCGTCTCCTAGTAGGAGTACCATAATAATTACCTGAATGACAGGTCTAGTTTCCCTCACATTGCTCAAATACCTCATGTTGAATAATCTACAACTCCATAGAAGCATCTACCGCTTTCTAGAATGGAACACCACTAGTAGCAACATTAGAAACTCCTCGATGAATCGGAATAATCATCCCCTTAAAAACCTTCTCACTCTCTCAACATTTGCGGAAAGTATAATGGAAGCATACCTAGTGAATCAATAAATTTACCCTCATACTCTGCGACTGACATACCATCGTATTACAAACGCTCGAACTCGGCCCTTTTATGCTCCCTCTCACTGTGTGGAATAAACGTGGCTAGAAATACCTAAGTAAACTTAGTCCATGATAGTGGAGGGTATCTAGCTGGCCTACCAAAAAAATAATCCCCCCACCACTACTTGGAAGAGCAAGTCATCTATAGTGTGTAGTCACCTCCATATGCATAATGTGATCATTGCGAGTTTCAAAGTCTAGAAAAAAATCATGAAGAAATTATAATAAGAAACATTGAAAGCCACTTATAACACTCCATTTTTTATTTTCAAACAATAAAATGATAACTATCAGAATATTTTTTAGGTTAAATAAGTTTGACGCATAATATGATTTTAGAAAAAAAAAAATCAAGCATTATTTGATTTACCTCTTCTAATCTAGTGCCTAAAAATCTTATCTTTCTATCAATACCAAGCAATCTATCTAAGAATATTTTAATTTCCTTGGAGCTTTTATTTCATGGCAACTTGAATTCCATCACCTCCAACATATTCGTCGTGAGGATAATTCAAAATTTCTTTTGGATATGGAAAAATTGAATTCTTTTTAACATAGTTTTTGTGACAATAACAAACAAAGTTTTTTGGTTGTGGACTTCATAGATTTTATTTTCCTTGTGAATTTTGATTTTCACAATGGTGGAATATTTTGTAGCGTATTAAATTCAAGTGCTCTTCCATGACGTCCTTCCTAAAGATCAAAGGTCTCAAAGTAATTTTCCATTATCACAACTCATAGTTTGTAATTTTCATTTCGAAAAATTACATAATTTGTGCATGAAAAACAATTTTTAGGAGTTATTTGGGGTAAAAATAAGCCTTAGGTCGTACAAAATCTTCACGCACAGGGCTTGGAGATTAAAGAAAAGAAGAACAGAAGAGAGAAAAGTCAAGAATTCACCAAGAACCTGAAGAAATCAAGTAGAATTCATCAAGAGTGATCCCTATCAAGGTATATGAGATCTTTTGTGTTGGGTTTGTTCATCCACACACCAATTTTTTTCAATTGAGTGATTTATGAGTTTTTTACATGTTAAAAGATGAGGGTCATGAAGAAATGTCGAATTCTCATGGATTGAATTGTTTGATGCCTATTGCTATTTGATTTGTGTTTCTTCAGATTATTTCCTTGTTGAATCCAGTGGGTATTGTGAGTTACAATTGTCCCAAGTTTTTGTTGAATGAATTAGGGAGGTTTGGAAGCTTTATATTTTAAAAACGACTTAAAAATTCATTCACCACACCTAGTCAAGCAGGGGTGCATCGCGCTCCAATGCGCTCGTATCGACATTTCACGACTAAACTTTCTTAGCTTAGCCCTTTTGAGTCATTCGAAGGAATATTAACACCTTCCAATGATTCTAATTGCTTTAAATGATTTCTTAACACCTAGAAATTATAAAAGAAGAAAAATCATAACCTTTAATCCATGATCCAATTCATGGAAAGTTAATATCAAAGTAAAAAATGTTAAAAGTCAAGTCTAAAGTTATGAAGTAAGTCGAAGCAAAGTCATAAGGGTTTTCAAGAGACTTTACTAATGTTTTAGCTGTATTTTAAGGCTCAACTTTTCTCGCTAAATAAAAGAATAAAAAGGTTAAAGTCTATCCTTCCAAAGTTATAAGGGAACTAAGTATTCCCTAGAGTAGATTTGAGACTAAATTTTCAAGTTAAGCAAAGAATAAAGAGTTAAGGCTTTTTTCAAAAGTTATAAGGGAACCAAGTATCCCCTAAAAGTTTATAAATGATTCATGTTTAAGTTAAGAGGAAACTAAGATTTCCCAAAAGAGTTTTGAGTAAAAAAGGAAAATTGATTCCAAAAGACCATTTTAAAGCTATGTGTTGAGCAATAATCTAATCCTAAAGTATATTTTTGGAGTAGGACTGAGCACCGATGTGGGGATGAAATTTCACATTAACTCAAGTCACCAAGAAAACCATGTACCCATCATGGGTATTAGTTTGTCATATTTTTTAGATGATCACGTAAGTTATTCTAGTGTATCAACAAAGTTAAAGAATTCTATCGACAGCAAAGTAAAGGATAGTTCTAGAAGCATGGTATAGACGTTCTATCACCACATAGGCTCATAATAGTGGTTGTCAGATAGACAATCTTCCATAATAGTATATTACTTTTTATATGAGTAAACTTTGAGTTTGTTGTTGAATTTTCTTTAATAAACTAAGTTTTTATATTGTTTTACAAGCTGTATATATATATATATATATATATATATATATATATATATATATTGCATACGTCTTACTGCTTTATATTTTGTCAAGTTACTCATGAGTTGAGCAGAGACAAGGTAATTGTTTGTTTTTACTCTTTTAAAACTTAAGTTTTGTTGGCATTCCAACTCTCATACTCGTATAATGCATAGATGCAATTGGTCCTGAATAGTATCATGATGCATACAAAGGTAACAAGGATCAACATCATCCATAGCTTCGTTATCCAGCCAAGCACTCGGAGGCAGTGGTGAGTCTTCTTGCAATCTTTACAATATTTCAGTCCTTTCATTTATAGATAGTTGTAGGGTTGGTCCCAAAATTATCTTAGTATTATAGAGGCTTCAAAGACAAATCGTAATTCAGATTGTTCAGTATTGAGCCTCTTTTTATTTGCATTGAAGATATTTTTTGAGAGACTTTAGTGCCATTTTCGGCCATAACATTTATTCTAAGTATGTCTTATAAGAATGTGTCTAGCTTCATATTGAGTTAAGTCTTTAGTTGAGTTACCTAATCAAGGAAAAGGGTCCGCTCAATGCCTGCAATGGTCATTTGGTGCCAGCAACAAACAGGGTCTAGGCTCGGGGCATGAAAAATTTGTATCAAAGCCCTGAGTTCATGAGTCCTATGGATTCTATGAAACCATGTGTGTAAGACCTAGTTTTTGGTTTAAAGCGCGCCACATCTATAATTATAAGGCTGCAACATCTAGGAATTTCTCATTTTTTTCTTATTACTTTTTCATGATTTAGACTTTATCTCTAAGAGAGTTTCCCTCTAATTCATGCTTGGATGTATTTCAGATCATTATGCCTCCACGAAGAGCAACGAGAAGTCGTCCATCTAGAAAGAATTGAGGAGCCAAAGCAACCTAATGCACCAAAAGTGAAATCTCAATGAGAAGTCAGAGTTGCTTTATTATGTGAGGCTATCGAAACATTAAGACAAGCACTTAATAACCAAGTCGGGGAAAAATAAGGAGGTCAATAAGAATAGGTTGACAATATTGTGGAAGAGTTAAAGAAGAGTATTGATGTGATGCATGTTATTGATATTGAAAGATTTAATTTACTCGCATTAAAACTAAGGATAGCACTTGGTTCGATCAGGGGAAGGACGGTGGCGATGAGAATGCACCACATCCGAGTTGGGCCTGTTTTTCAGAGGATTTCTTGAGGTACTTCTTTCCCAAAGAATTTAATAAGGATAAGTTATGAGAGATCCTTACACTGAAACAGGACTCTTTAAGTGCGCATGAGTATGTATTGAAGTACACCAGTTGTCCTTCTATGCTCCGAAAATGGTTAAGGATATGAGGACCAGAATGAGCTTGTTTTTCACTAGATTTGGTTCTGCGTCAAGCAAAGAGGACAGGAATGCATCGCTTATCGGTAGCATGGACATATCCATATAAATTGGTATATGTGCAACATGTCGAAGAGGACAGGCTGAGGGACATAAAAGAAAATAAGAGAAAGAACGCTATGATTGAGAATGAGTTTGGGCAGTATAACGGTGGTACGAATCGCCCATAACTCTAAAACAGCAGGGGCTTGAACCATGATTTGCTTCTACTCCTGCACCCACAAACAAAGGTGAGCATCATTACTAGAATTTGCAGAACATTAAAGCTAGACCACCACACTCTCAATGAAGTGATGCACATGGAGTAAGTTAGGCTAATGAATGTGCTATGTGTGGTAGAACCCACCAAGGTAAGTTTCGTGATGGCCAAACTGTTTGCTTCAAGTGTGGTCAAGCGGGTCAATTCATTAGAGGGTTCCCTAAGAACAGGAAAGGTAGTGGAAATCCGGGAAATAGAGCTCAATCTTCATGAGTTTCTCCATCAAACAGTGTTGCACTTATTGTAGCCACTTCTTGTACTATCGGAGGGGCGAACAACCTCTATGCAATCACTAGACGCAAAAAACAAGATAAACCTCTACCTCTTGTCTCTGGTATGATCAAGTCTTTACTTTTAATGTTTATTGTTTGATATACCTAGGAGAAAGTTTATCGTTTTTTACTCCTTATGTCGCAAATTAGTTTTAGATTCGTTCTCAGAAACTCAGTGAACCTTTATGTGTTTCTACCCCTTTTTGAGAGTCTATTCTAGTGGAAAAGTGTATCGTGATTGTCCTATTTCTATGACTCACAAGAAAAACATTGTTGACCTAGTTGAGTTAAACATGGTATATTTGCATGTCAATCTAGGTATGGACTGACTTCATTCCTGTTATGCATCAATAGATTCTAGAACTCGAGTTGTCATGTTTTAAATTCCTAATGAGCTTGTTATAGAGTGGAGTAGTATCTCAGTAGGGCCTAAGGGTAATTTCATTTTGTACCTTATGGCGAGGTACCCAAGTTTTGAGATACCTTTCCTTTAGCTAGTGTCTATAGTAATGAAGTTTCAAGAAGTTTTTCATGACGATCTACCTATAGTCCCTCCTCATAGAGAAATACACTTTGTCATCGACGTCATTAAAAAACTCCTCGTATCTCTATTCCTCAATATAGAATGACACCAACTGAGTTAAAATATTTGAAAAAACACTTGCAATATTGGTTTAGTAAAAGTCTCGTTCAACAAAGTGTCTTACATTGGGGGGCTACGATCTTGTTTGGAATAAAGACAAACTTTTCCTTTAGGATGTGTATCGACTATTGCAAATTGAATAAGGTTACCACTGAGAATTTGTATCCTCTCCCAAGGATAGATAATCTATTGTGATTAAGTCATGATGTTTTAATAGATTATAACATGAATTAGGATTGATAATGTGGTCTCATGTTGAATTAAAATATCTTGACTGTGAATTGTGAGATGTTAGCTTAAGATGTAAATGTTATAAGGATGGTAAATGATTTATCAATGTGTCATATCATTACATGAGAATGTTAATACGCAAATTTAACCTATATGAATTGTAATGAAGGTATAATACTAATGCAATTCTTATTTAGCTATGATGGTGATGATGTTATACAAGGGTTAGACTCTATGACCTAATCTAAGGTGTGATTGATAGTAAAGGCTTAAAGAAATTTCAAAAAAGGACTCTAGTTTAGCACTGAGTGAACTAGAGAGAGGAGTGTCCCTTCCCACAAAAGGGAAAGTAGGACCACTAATGTACTCTTGAGACTGGATACTATAATGCACATAGCATAAAGAGGGTCCCAACAATATCTGTTAGTTCTTGAACTATGTTGCGCTCATAGGAATACGAGGTAGTGGATCCACGTAGTTGATATGTTCATGTTTTGGTACTACCTTGGCAAGTAGTCCGCGTTCTTTCGATGTGGGTTCCATGACACTGGATTCCACTTTAGCTCATGTTGTCTATGTCAGTTAGGTAAAGATGTTCCCAAAAAGTATAATGAATTAAAGGATTGAAATCTAACTAAGATTACGTAAGGGGTTTAGCTTAGTCTAGGCATGTGTATGGGACTCTACCAAAACATTGCACTACTTATCCTTGAACGGAGTTCTTAGGAGGATGTTCCTATGTATGAGTATGCTTATAGTGTTATATGATATGCATATGATGAAAATTCAAATTGTTGATACTATATATCGATGGGTGTAACTTATGAATATTTGTTGGTCTATAAAGTTAAAGTAAGATTATATGTATTCATAAATGTTATGATATGTGAAGTAGGATGGTAGTCATGATTCTTGCTGGGTTACTTGATTAAGTAAGGATATGAGGATTTGCTTGGTCATCTCACTTGTTAATTAAACGTCTTGCTTTGACTATGTTGAAATGTACTTTTATACATGCTTGTTGCTAATATGACTTGATGATAGAGTTAATTTGGTATACATTCAACTATATGATATGCATGTTAACTTGACTAGACATGATGTTGTTGTTCTTGTGATGCATGCCTATGACTTAATAAATATGCCTAAGTGATATGGTATGGTCGTGTTGAATATGCATTATGATTTTTCATGAAAAGTGCATTATGAAATGTTCCTTTTCAGACTGAATTCAAAGTATGTTTGCAAATAGTCTTATACATAGTACAAGTATTGTACGAAACCCATTTCTTTTTGCCCAACATTTTAGGTTCCAGTCGTTGAAGTGACTTGAAGAAGGCTTGCATATCTCATTCATTCAAATAGGGTAGTTCCTCACTTTCCGAGGGAGATGTCACTATCTAGCTAATGGAGTTGGTTTGATTTTAAGACTATTATGTTCTTTCCTTTTCATTTAGTATGAAAAATTGTATAGCTCATGTGAGGCATTCTTACTTGATGTATAGATTATGACCAAGTTATTACACTCTTATTAGATGGTTATTAGATCATACAACTATTATGACAATCTTATATCTTATATACATATGTGCAATAATAGTAGAAAACTAAGTAATCTTTCTATATGAAGGGTCTATGTAACTCGATATATATATACTATGTGTATATATAGGTCTATGTAAATCACTGAGTAGATGTAATGAAAAATTTTAAATTTTTCGCTAAATTTAACCTATGAATGTAATAATGTAAGCTAAGAGACTAGTCTTAGTCATCAAAGACGACGACAACGCCGGTTACATTGAGGTTTTTCCCGGATATGACATCAAGTGAGAACAAAGGATGTTGCAAAAGTAAATGTCATGTTGAGGAACCAATTTGTTTAAGAAGTAACAGGGAAAGCTGAATATGATATGCAGAAGAGATATCCATATCTTTTTTAATCCGGAGATGATTCAAATCAAGGTACTAATTCTCTTCTTAGTACTTTTAAAACTATGAGTAAACATATTGTTACTTGCTTTAAATTTGTAAGTGTTAAACTTGAGGTTTTTATTCTTATCTTACTGAACAAAATCTTTTTCGAGGATGAATGTTCCCAAAGGGGAGATATTGTAACATCTCGTAAACCGAAAAAGCTAATAATAATCTTAGAATCCAAAAATAATAACTTGTGGAAAGAAGAAAAAATTTGGAAAATTTTTAAAGTTTAAGAAATTAAATTTTTGGTCATTTTCAAACACTCATAACTACTAGCTCTGGATGAGTTAGAGGTAGTTCTTGATATGGTTGGAAATATCTCGGAGTTGCACATTTTTGATGCCGTATTGAGGAAATATACCTATCCAAAGTTTTGTTTTTATAGTGAGGAAAGTCCAATTTCTTGATTAAAGGAAACACCAACAAGACTTTTCACCGCTTATTTTTCTAATTTGTTTTAGGGTTTTATTTGGGGTAAAAATATCCTTAAGATAGGAGAAGAGAGAAAAGAATAAGAGAGGGAGAAAAGTGACAATTCGCCAAGAACGTCAAGTACTTCGAGTGGAATTCGTTGGGGTTGATCCATGTCGAGGTATGTGAGATCTTTTGTGTTGGGTTAGTTAACCCACACGCCAATTTATTTCAATTTAGAGACTTATGAGTTGTTTACAAGATAAAAGTTGAAGTTCTTGAACAAAAAAGTCGAATTCTCATTGATTGACTTGTTGGATGCCTATTTTTCGTTTGATTCTTTTTTCTTAAGATTATTTCCGAGTTGATTCCAGTGGGTATTGACGGTACCAATAGTACCAGGTGTTTGGTTTAAACAATTTAGGAGGATTGGAGGGTTTAGAGATTAAAAATGAGTTGACAATTCGTTAGATGCACCTGCGCAAGGCCAGGCACGTCGCGCCTGGAGTCATTAGAAATTGACCTCACAGACATAGGGCCTAGCGCGGCACGCCACCAGTGCACCTGAACCAAGACTTAGTCAGTTAAGGCTAGTGCGGCTTGCCCCAAATGTGCCCTGATTGACGTTTTTTAGTTTTCATAGCTTAGCCGTTCTAATGTATATTAACATGTTCAAATGATTCTTATTACTTCAAATGATTTTTAAACAACTAGAAATCGTCAAAGAACTCAACTCATAACCTTATCCATAATCTAAATCAAGGAAAATTAAGATCGAACTCTAAAAAGTAAAGAATCAGTTCTAAAGTTAAGAAGTAAGTCAAAGCAAACTCTTAATGGTTTTCAAATGTCTTTGCTGAAGATTATAATTTCGTTTTAAGGCTTATGTTTTAAAGATAAAGAAAAGAGTAAAAAGGTTACAGTGTTTCCTTCAAAAATTATAAGAGAACTAATTATTTTCTAAGAGTTGATTTAGGACTCAACTTTCAAGTCAAGTAAAGAGAAAAGAGTTGTGGTCATTTCTCAAAAGATATAAGGGAGCTAAGTATTCCCTAAATGTTTATAAATGTTTTCACAGTTAATTAAATAAGAAACAAGAATTTTCCAAAAGAGTTTTGAACAAGAAAAAGGGAACATTAATTCCAAGAGAGCTTTTCAAAGATATATGTTGAGCAATTATCTAAACCCAAGGAAAGGAAGTTGTTTTAAAAGGATGAGCTAAAGAATATTTTGGGAGTAGTATTGAGCAGCGAAGTTGGGATGAGAGTTCAAATTAACTCCTGTCACAATGAAACCATGTAGCAATAATTTGTATTAACAGGTGATACATTTTAGATGATCACATAAGTTAAGTTAGTAGATCCACTAAGTTAAGGGGTTCTATGCGACAGAATATTATAGGAGAGTTGTGGCAGCGTCAGCAAGAAGCATTATCACCACTTAGCCCTTTAGTGGTGGTTGTTTATCATTGAATCTCCCACATAAACTATAATACTATACATATATGTAATTTTGAGATTGTTATTGCATTTTCGTTATCGAATTAAGTGTTTACGTAGTTTTAACAAGATTTCATGTATATATATATATATATAATATATTATATATTATATATATATATATATATATATATATATATATATAATACATTTGTGTGTATGTGTGTGTGTGTATCTTACTGCTCTATATTTAGTCAAGTTACACATGAGTTGAGTAGATCCAAGGCAAGTGTTTCTTCTAACACTTTTCTATTCTAAGATTTGTTATCATTTCAACTCGCATACTCGTACATTCAATGTACTGATGCCAGTTAGCCTGCATCGTATAATTTTGCAGATGCATGTTACTAGGATCAGCATGATCTAGCGCCTCGTTAATCATGCCAAGCACTCGAATGTCAATGGTGAGACTCCTTGCATTATCGAGGACATATATCCTTTACTTTTTTAAGTCTTTTTATTTAGAGAATTTTGTGGGGTTCGTCCCGAAATTCATCTTAGTATTATAGAGGTTTCATAGATCGATAGTCAGATAGGTCATATTTGAGTCTATCTTTATGTGTATTTTAAATATTCTATTATGAGATTTAAGTTCCATTTTTGGACAAGAAATTTATTTTAAGTATGCTTTATGAGAATGTTTGTCGCTTCATATTGAGTAAAGTCTTTTGCTGAGTTAGGTAAGTCAGGCCAAGGTTCCTATCATGGAGTGCAATGATCATTAGGAGTCGGCCAAGTCGAGGGTGTAGGCCCAGGGTGTGACAAGGCCAAGGGTCCGCTTAAGTCCGGCAATGGACATTGAGTGACAACCACATCCAGGGTGTATGCTCAGGGTGTGACAAAACCAGCCATTTGGTCACTTAGAAAAAAGTTGTGTAATTCGCTTCTCCATACAATTAAACCAATAGACTTCTCTCAAATAACGATACATTGAACCAGGACGAATGGAATATCTGGAGCTATGAGCTTCCTCCATGATTATCTCTTGGAGTCCATCCACCGTTGGTACACACAATCTGCCTAGGCATATCAAGACACCATCTTCTCCTTGTTCAAAAGCTAATACATTTTTCTTATGAACATTTGCCTTCATTTCGAAAAAAATTAGATCTTGGTCTTACTTGTCTTTTACATATGAGTTGTGACACTAATGATTCCTCAAACCCATTCATCAGCACTATTCATCCATTTGTGAAAACCCATTAGTCCGACTCTCAAGCTTTCAAAACTATGCCCATCTTTCGCTAGCTCTCTATTTCTTTCCTTAAAATTTGTGGTATTTCTCATACACAACCTACATAAGGCATTAACAACAACATTAGCCTTATCTGGGTTTTAAAGAATGCTCATCTTATAATTCTTGAAGAATTTGAACTACCTCCTTTTGTTTGAGATTATGTTTTTTCTGAGTGAACAAATATTGTAGACTCTTGTGTTAGGCGAATACATAAACATAGACACCATAAAATTTATGACGCCATATATTTGAAGCAAAAACTATTGTAGCAATCTCTAAGTCATAGGTTGAATAATTTATCTCATGAACTTTTAGTTTTTTGGAGTCATAAGGTATACCTTTTTCATTCTGTATTAAAACATAACCCAAGAGGATTCTATATGCATACCAATACACCATAAAACATTGAGTAACTTCTTGTAAGGTAAAAAGTAGGTATTAGTCAACCTTTTTTTCAATTCGTGTAAGCTTTCACAAAAGCTTCAAAACATTAAAACCTATTTTTCTTCTGAGTCAACTTGGTCAAAGGGATGAAATAGAGGATAATCCATATACAAACATCCTATAATATCCAACAAACCAATGAAACTCCTAATATCAGTTGGAGATATGGGTCTAGTCCTATTCTGTACTACCTCAAAATTCTGAGTATCAACATTAATTCCCTTTCCAAGAAACAATGTTTTCTAATAATGCCAGAGATTTAAGTAAAAACTCACACTTACAGAATTTGACATATAACTCCATATCTTTCAATGTTCGAAGATCTATTTTCACATGTTAGAATTATCTTCTTCACTTACATCCTTTAATAGATTAGTAGGTATTAATGAAGAAGATAACAAACATTTATAAATAAGGTTTGAAAAGTCTATTCACAAGGTCCATGAATGCTACATAAGAATTGTAAGAGTTAGTGTTTCAATTAATTTTGAAACAAATTTATCCGTTTTGAAATAACAACTTCATGAATGTGAGTTGTAACATTCATTTACTTTAATTTTTTGTAATAAACTTTTGCAATAGGTTTTTGTTAATTCTACGTTATGGGTTTTTCAAAGACAAATTTTTTTGATTTCAATTCATGAACCTAATAAATTCTATTAATTAAAAAATCTTTTCTTGCAAAACTTTTTATCCTATAAATTGAGTTTCTTTTGGTTGAAAAAGAGAAGCATTTTCAAACAAAAAAATACTTTCCCTTGAAAACCTTGCGAGACATTGATCAAAAGGTGAAATCACCAATTCAAGAATAGAAGAGCAACATTCTTGAATGCTACTTGTTTTGTGGCTTAGTTGAATCCGAAGATAGAGTTGTTATTTATTATTCTTCCGTTTGCTCGTGGGAGAGACTCCAACTATCTTCAAGAAACGTATTAACGTGCCTCTAAGCCAAGAAAGTTTTATTTTGTATTCCTTGTAATTTTTCATTCTTGTTCATTTGTTCTAACAATTTGAAGATAGTTGTCTCTATGGCATCCATCAATAACGAACAATGTTCCATCTTTGCCTAATCCTAATTTTGAAATATTTGATGGAAAAGACTTTTCTAGATGGCGTGGAAAGATGGAATTCTTTTTAAGACGATTAAAGTTAGCGTATGTTCTTGAGAAACCTTGTCCTGAGGTTCCTAGTTCTGAGGTAACAACGGACGAGGCTACTTTAATTAAAGAACAAATTGCCAAATGGCAAGATGATGATTACTTATGCAAGAATTATATTCTTGGAGGAATGTCCAATAAATATTATGATCAATATTATATTAAGTGTAAATTTGCTAAGGAGATTCGGGATACTCTTAAAGCTATTCATTTAGCAGAAGAGGCGAGTTCAAAGAAATTTCTTACTTCAAATTATATGGAGTTCAAAATGGTTGATGACAAGTCAATCACTCAACAAGTACAAGAATTTCAACTTATAGCTAATAAAATTGTTATAACTGGAATTGCTCTTGATGAAACTTTCATGTTGGTGCGATTGTCTCAAAACTTCCTCCATCTTGGAAAGAGTACAGAAACAAACTCTTACACAAGAAGGAAGATTTGACTCTTGAACAATTATTGCAACACTTGCAAATGAACAAGAGACACGATACCGCGCGACAATAACATCTTGAGGGAGCCCATCATGAAACTCATGTTGTTGAAGAAAAGATCAAGAAGGAACCTGGCAATAATAAATTTTTGAAGGCAAGAAGAGTAAAAATTTCAAGCGTACTAATTCTAATTCTAAGTCGATTGAATGTTACATTGTCATAAATTTGTCATTATGCACGTGATTGTAAAATTCTTAAAGCTGAAAAGAAGAAAGAAAAGGCAAATAACAATACAAAAATGAACTGGTGGCAATGGTCACAGAAGCATTTGTAGCGGGAGATCAAGTGGAATGGTGGATAGACACTGGTGCAACTCGTCATATATCAGGTAATCGAAATTCTTTCACGACATATGAATTAGTGGGGGGCGATAAAGTTTTGCATATGGGAAACTCATCCTCTGCTAAGGTTGTGGGAAAGGGAACTGTTGAACTAAAATTCACTTCCGGAAAGATTGTCACATTGATACGTATTGCATGTTCCTGATATTCGAAAGAACTTGGTGTCAGGTACGCTTCTTTCGAAGCATGGTTTTAAAATAATTTTTGAGGCAGATAATTTATTTTGTCTAAACAAGGCATGTTTGTTGGAAAAGGTTATGCTACAAATGGCATGTTCAAACTCAATATTGAAAATGAAAATATTTTTGCTTATATTGTGGAGTCTTTAGATTTATGGCATGAACGTCTTGGTCATGTGAATTTTAGATCCATTCAACTTATGATGAAAAATGGATTAATTAAAGACTGTGGAAAGGATCATGTTGCTAAGTGTATTACCAGTAGTAAATGTAAAATAACAAAGAAACATTTTAAGTCTGTTGAAAGGATATCCACACTTTTGGAATTAATCCACACTGATATTTGTGAGATGGATTGTTTATCACATCATGGAAAGAGATATTTTATCACTTTCATTGACGATTACTCAAGGTATACATATGTCTTTCCATTAAAAACAAAAGATGAGGCATTTGAGACTTTTAAAACATATAAAGCAGAAGTTGAAAATAAATTGAGTTTGAAGATTAAATCAATTAGATCTGATAGAGGTGGAGAATATTTAAAATCGAATTTTATTGATTTTTGTGAAAAAGAAGGCATTGAGAAACAATTGACTATGTCTTATACACCACAACAAAATGGTGTAGAAAAAAGAAAAAATAGAACTCTCATTGAAATGGTTAACTCTATGCTTTATGGATCTGGTATCACTGAAAATTTGTGGACTGAAGCCTTATTTTCTGCATGTCATATTTTGAATCGAATTCATTCCAAGAAACATGATGCATCTCCGTATGAACTTTGGAAGAATCGAAAGTCAAATATAAATTATTTTAAAGTATGGGGTTGTTTGGCTCATGTTAGATTACCAGATCAACAATTGACTAAGATTGGATATAGAGGAGTAGATTGTGTATTTATTGGTTATTCACAAACCAGTAAGGCTTATAGATTTTTGAATCTTGAGACTCCAAGCCCTCACACAATTATTGAATCGTTGCATGCTAACTTTTTTGAGCACATTTTCCTAAGAAAAAAGAGTCTTTGGAACAAAATACAAGTTCTTCTATATCTACTCTTAAAAGAAAAATAGTTGAACCTTTGGAAGAAAGTCAACCAAGACGTAGTGCAAGATCAGCCAAACCAAGAGACTTTGGACCAAATTTTCAAGTCTATTTAGTTGAAAGGGATCCTGAAAGTTATGCTGAAGCAATGGCTTCACATGATGCTCCTTTCTGGCGTGAAGCTATTGATGATGAAATGCACTCCATTATGTCAAACAATACATGGATTTTATCAGACCTCCCTCCTGGATGTAAGTCTATTGGTTGTAGATGGATCTTTAGAAAGAAATTAAAATCTGATGAAACCTTAGATAAGTACAAAGCTCGTTTGGTGGCAAAAGTTTTACTCAATTGAAGATATTGATTATTTTGATACATTTGCTCCTGTAGCTCGAATGACTTCTATCCGACTCTTGATTGCTTTAGCCGCAATTCATAGCCTGGTAATACATCAAATGGATGTGAAGACTGCATTTCTGAATGGAGATCTAGATGAGGAGGTTTACATTAAACAACCAGAAGGATTTGTCGTTCCTGGTCAAGAACACAAAGTTTGTAAGCTTCTTAAATCTCTTTATGGATTAAAACAAGCTCCAAATTAATGGAATGAGAAATTTAGAATAGTAATGATTTCTAATGGCTACTCAATCAATGGTGGTGATATTTGTATATTTAGCAAATTTCAAGAAAAATCTGGTGTTATAATATGTCTTTATGTAGATGATATGTTGATCTTTGGAACTGATATTGAAAGAGTCAAAGAAACAAAATTTTTTCTAGCTTCTCAATTTGAAATGAAAGATCTTGGAGAAGCTGATGTAATTCTGGGTATTAAAATTATAAGATCAGCGATGCACTTAGTTCAAGATTTGTTCACTAAGTAGTCAATGATTTAGAAAAAACCTTCACTAGCTAATGGTTCAAGTCCAAAAGACACCATTATTGATGCATGTTGCTAGATTAATGTATCAAAATATTTTTTCGATTTTTTTAAAAATAAAAAGATAAAACTTCTTGAAACAAGTGGGGGATTGTAAGAGTTAGTGTTTCAATTAATTTTGAAACAAATTCATCCGTTTTGAAATAACAACTTCATGAATGTGAGTTATAACATTCATTTACTTTAATTTTTTGTAATGAACTTTTGCAATAAGTTTTTGTTAATTCTACGTTATGGGTTTTTGAAAGACAAATTTTTTGTTTTCAATTCATGAACCTAATAAATTCTATTAATTAAAAAATCTTTTCTTCCAAAACTTTTTATCCTATAAATTGAGTTTCTTTTGGTTGAAAAAGAGAAGCATTTTCAAACAAAAAAATACTTTCCCTTGAAAACACTTGTGAGACATTGATCAAAAGGTGAAATCACCAATTCAAGAATAGAAGAGCAACATTCCTGAATGCTACTTGTTTTGTGGCTTAGTTGAATCCCGAAGATAGAGTTGTTATTTATTCTTCCGTTTGCTCGTGGGAGAGACTCCAACTATCTTCAAGTAACGTATTAACGTGCCTCTAAGCCAAGCAAGTTTTATTTTGTATTCCTTGTAATTTTATCATTCTTGTTCATTTGTTCTAACAAGAATTGGTCAAACCAAAGAAGATGATGAAAATTACATAATGACCATAACGGGTTCTAAAGGCTGTGTTTGGAATATCAGATTCCCTTACTTTAAACAGATGGTAACCAGATCTGAGACCTCTCTTTGAAAAAAAGGTGGAACCTTGAATTTGATCGAAAATATCATCATTTGAGAAGACGATACTTGTTCTTTATAGTAAACGTGTTCAACTAACGAAAATATAGACACATTATAAGGGCACCATCCATCTTTCTCAAAAATAGGACAAGAGCGCCCCAAGGTGAGACTTGATCGAATAAAACCTTATCTAAGCTACCTTTCAACTACTCTTTAAGATATTTCAACTTTGTTAGTTCCATTTTGTATTGCAAAATCATATAGGATGAGTATCTTTGAGAACATCTATACCGAATTCTATTTCTCTCTTAGGAGGGACTCTTGATTGATCATACGGAAAAACATATAGAAACTCTCGTACTACTAAAACTGACTTATGTGGTATCTTAGTACTAGAGTCAATAACTTGTACAAAGTGATTGTCATACCCTTTATAACTAACTTCCTTGCCTTGAGGTAGGAAATAAAATGACCTGTAGGCACTACTGAACTTTTCTTAACTTTATAACTTATTCACTTCACACTGGAACATGTCTACTCGAGTTCTAAATCTATTGATGCAAAAAAGGCATGAAGTCAGTCCATGCCGAAAATGACCTCAAACTTTACCATGTCTAAATCAACTAAGTTAGGCATGATACTCTAGTTATTGACGGAAACACTATAATCATTATTAACACTGCTAGATTAAAATATCCATTATGGGTAGAAAATCTTAAGGGCTCAAGATGTTTCTTTATAACAACATCAAAAGTGCAGAATTAGATCATACTAGTGGCAATATGTGACGCTATCCTCTTACTCTCGGTGATAAGTGATAGAATAAAGACTTTCCTCTTTGAATGCCCTGAAGTAGCCTATTTAGATGTAGCTCTATCTAATGAAGCAACTGAAGAGAATGGGCTATGTTTCCTTGTTTACCATTTCTCTGCCTATTCTTACATAC
This sequence comes from Solanum corneliomulleri, assembly GCA_027704805.1. Classification (NCBI taxonomy): domain Eukaryota; kingdom Viridiplantae; phylum Streptophyta; class Magnoliopsida; order Solanales; family Solanaceae; genus Solanum; species Solanum corneliomulleri. The sequence goes on from JAKWIY010003061.1 coordinate 37,455,019, forward strand.
TCACTTATAATATGATTTTTCCGAATAAACTTGAAGCAACAAGTGGATCCATCACGACCCACATGTGAGTGGCTCTTAAGACACTTAGCACATTCCGGAGTCTTAGTACCCCCTTGTGTCTTACAACCTTGAGAATGAGCATGTACAAACTTGATGTTCTTAGAATTTTTGCTATTGTACCAACATTAGTTCTTAAGTGCAGGTGCACTAGCATGAGAATGAAGAAAGTCCCTTCTGCTTATGGTGGAATGAAGATTGGTTCACATTACTCTTTTCCTGTCCGGATTCATTTCCTTATGTCTTAGCCCTCTTATTCTTAAATCTTCTCTATCCCTTAGATTCTTCTCCTCAACTTGTTGCACATTGATCATTTGTCTTGCTTTGTCTCTAAAATATACTACCACCAGTGCCTTACATTCTTTACTTGATAGACTAGTAAACGCAACAACGAACCTACTCCTCATGTCATCAACCATCTCTTTTCTTCTCTTAGCCCACAGGGAGAAAATGCCTCATAAAAGCACTCTCAAAAACAATCCTCTAACAATCTTATATGTGTAAGCACGAGTTAAAGAAAGAATTTTATAGAGATACACTCTATCGGAAGAAATGAGTATGAAAGGACCTAATGAATTTTTTAATTGTATGGTCTCCTATAATTAGTTTTGATGAACTTCACACAATTACTAGGACTCTACAGACACGACTTCATATGTAAGATCACACAATCTTAAATGACTAAGAGAAAGATCGGAACTAAAACTATTTATTTTTGAGAAAGACAGGGAAAACCTATAAAACCTGTCCAAGTTAAGAAAGTTAGTTCTTGTCATTTTCGAACGGCCATAAATTCTAGCACACGATTAGTTAGAGGTAGTTAATATTAAAGTTGGAGATATCTTTCCAATGCCACCAATTTTTCGCATTTCGGTGGTGTATGAGTCAGATATTTCTATCTAAAGTTGGGTTGTTGAATTGAAGAAGATCTAAATCTGGATTTAGGAAGGGAAAACTTATCTTTTAACCAATTAATCTTCTATTTAATTTTTAGGGGTTTATTGGGGTAAAAAAAATGTTACTTCAATTTTAAAAATTAGTCTTTATGCTTAAGTCTTAAGTGGCATTCAAGATTTGTCAAGATCGTCGAAGTTTAACTTGGGGATTTTGTCGATGGTGATCCATAAAAAGGTACATGAGATACCACAGTGATGGGTTCAATCACCCACACATCAATCATGATATTTTCAACGTAATTTTGTTCTGGAATTTAACGATTTATGTTCTTGATGAGTTGTTGAAAAGTGTTCTTGTAACTTTCTTTATCGATTAATTTTTCATGATAAGATTCTACTTGGATCTATATGAAATGACCATATCTCTTAAGATATGACGAGATATACGATCTATAACCTATCTAATTAAAGGTAATTAAATGTACTATTCTACGCCACCAATTTCACGTCAATCCAATTTCTTGAGTAAAAATTTATGATTATTTTAGTAACATATAAAGTGCTACTAATAGTTAGCCAACAGGAAAACATGACAAAGGTTTGTTTCTGTTTTTTTACCTCCAACAAAATCCTATACAAATTTCTTGACTAATAAATTGTTCAAAATAATCAGATTATCATCTTTACTAATGAAAATCATAAATTCTTTGTCATAGAGATCAAAAAAACAAATTAGGAATCTCAAAAAAAGGTTTTACTTATCATTTATCTTCAAGTTAGGTTTCAAGGTTTCTATTCAAGTTCTTATCTAAGATTCTTCAAGAACCTTGTTTGTTGTGACTAAGATGATTCCTAAACATCATGAGATGTTTGGTATCACAAATCATTATCCTTTACTTCATAATTCAATTGAAGAAAAGTCAAGAGTCAAGTAAAGAAGTGAGAAATTCTGTCAAAATAAGTTCTTAATGTTTTTGAAAAGTCTGTTACAAACATTTTTACTTTGTTATAATACATGACTATTGAATTATTTAAAGAGTAAAGTTGACGATAAGTTCATTAAAAGTATATGGGGATTATGTATTCCCAAAGAGTTTAATATGATTTCATATTTAAAAAAGTAAAGAAACTTTGATTCCAAAAGATCTTTTAAACTAGCATTTTAGTAAAGAACTTTTGAGCTAGTTTGCGTTAGCGAGTAAATTCTTTCACAATTAAGAAAGAGAGGAAACTAATATTTCCAAAGAGCCTATGGATAAAAGAGTAATAGATTTACAAATATTTTGAAACAAGCAGGGAAACTAGGATTTCGAAGATAACCTTTGAGATATGTTTTTGAGAACTAATCTCAAATAACAGAACAAGTATTTTTTGAAAACATAAGAGCCAATATGTTTTTGGAGTAGTTTTAGAGTACCGAAATGGGGAGGAGCATGAGTTCACCTAACTCAGGTATCTATAAAACTATATTCCCATAATGGATAGAAAAGGATCACACATTTTACATGAATCCTTTTCACAGTAGACTAGTTGATCCATTAGGCAGGTTGTGTATTATATCTTTGGCTTGGTATATAATCCGCTAGAAGCGTAAGGTTGATCGATGTATCATCACTATATCTCTTATCTGATGGTTGTCGGTTAGAAAAACTCAACATTAGTATTTTGTATTTTTATAGATATAAGAAATATTTGTAATTTCATATACAATACAATGTTGTATCTTTGCTTAGATACGTACTTATCATCGTATTCCTAAATACACAGAGTTGAAAATCATTTTTTAAAGCTTTTATTTATATTACATTTATTCACACTACTTTATATTGAAATGAATTGAGTTCAATTGAGTTAAGTAATGCTCAAGTAAGTGTTTCATACTCTTTTCAAGTTTATGTTATGCTTAACATTCCAACTTGCATACTTGTACATTAAATGTAAAGTCGCCAGTTAGTCTGCATAGTCTTTTGATGCAGACACAAGTAAGTAGGATCTGCAATTAGCGCATCGTTGATCTAGTGAGAAATCCAAGGTCAGTTGGTGAGGCTCCGTGCATTATGGAGGAGTCCTTTTTATTTCTTTCAGTTATTTTATTTGTTCATTAGGAACTCGTGGGGTTTGTCATGACATCTATCTGAGTTGTTTTAGAGACTTCATTGATAGTCAAACAGATGTAGTCGTCCGTCATTATCTTGTTATTAGCTTATCTTTACATTTTAGTTTCTATTTTTCGTAAGTTAAATTTGAATATTTTACAACATTATTTGTTTACTTAAAACAATTAAGTCATTTAGCATTTGACTACTTTTCTTTATGCTTAAAGTCTTCCGCTGAGTAAGTAAGCTAGGCCAAGGTTTCGCTTCGGCCAAACAATGGTTCTCAAGTGCCGGTCTCTCCCATGGTCTAGGCTCGGAGCGTAACATCATAGAAAACCTAGGAAACTTGAACTCTATTCTATCATAACAAATTATTCACACCTCGAGCCTTCACCCTGGACGTGGCCTGCACTCGAGGATCACTTTTCTTTCAAAGCGAAGCCTTGGCCCTGATTACAAACTAAACATTAGGTTACTCATGATAATTTTTTAAAAAATTAAATGGAACTGCTCAATATACAGAATAAGAATGTTTAAAAGGTCAATATTCAAATGATGCCAACTCAAGTGTTAATACATAGGATAGTGAAAATGTAAAAACAACTACTATTGACTGCCTATCTATAGAGCCTTTAATAACTGTCATGGATGTCGAGACCAAACACACAATCATCCTAACAACTAAAATACTGACACTGAAAGAAATTTAAAATGGAGCTCTCTTAAAAGCAATGGGACTCAACAACTTACTCTGAGTGCTCAACCCGATCAATTATGTGTTGGATGCTAATCATTATTACGAGCATTTTCATCATAATATAGTGCAGGCCAGTTGGCATCAGTAAATTTAATGTACAAGTATGCAAGCTGGAATATTAAACATAACATAATTTTGAAAAGATTCTATATGAAATACTTACACGGGCTTTACTCAACTCAAACCAACCAAACTCATTTCAACATAAAGAAGAGTAAATAAATACAACATGAATAAAATCTTTTAAACATGGTTTACAACTTTGTGTATTTAAAAATACAATTATAACTCTGTATGTTTTCTATGATACAATTTGTACTTTGTTTGTATATGAAAATAATTTTTTCAATATATATAATAATACAAAATATGGTTGTGGGAGGTCCCCTAACTGAATACATCACTTAAGAGCCATAGTGATAATACAACTCTTTACCTTACGTTGCACAGGATCATCCTATACCTTGTGGGGGGTAGAAAACCTAACTTACTAATTGCATCCAGGAGTCTATGCTAAAAATTACTAAAGAAATCATCTAAAAGTATGATCCTTTTATATCCATGATGGCAACATGATTTATGGGGTCTCTGAGTTTTCTGACATATCCTCTATATCAGTTCTCAATGCTAATATCCAAATTTGACACTAGCTCTTTATGTTTACAAAACATACTTCTTATCCGATGTTGTAGATAATTTCATAAAACATAGCTCAAGGGTCATTTACTGAAAACTATCTCAAAGACCGTTTACTAAAAAACACTAGCTCAAAGTCTCTTTTGGAAATCAATTTTTCCTCTTTAATTAAAAACTAGCTCAAAGGATCTTTTTGAAATCAAAGTTTCTCTTCTTGCTTAAATGTGGAAAAATTTTAAAATGACTCCTGACTTTAATGTTACTCTTTAATAACTTAATTAAACATTAATCTTAAAACAAATATAGAACATTTGTAAAAGACTTTTCAAAATTTTATGAACTTATCTTAACTTGACTCTTTACTACTCTTAACATGAAACTTAACTGATCCTTGTATTGAACTATGAGTTCAATGATTGTGTTTATCGATAGGAATATTCTCATGTTTAGGAATTATATTAGATATCTAAACATGATAAAACGATGAAAAACAAAAATCTGAGGGTGGGTCTGCAACACGGGAAAGCATTTAAATTTTGGTCTCGAAAAGAACATTTCAGGACGAACGGTCCGTGATAACTCTGCGATGCAAAATAATAATTCCCAAAACAAGGAAGTAGCTCTGAGATTCGCGACCACTACCAAGATTTTGCCCAACAAAATTTTTTCTCCTTTTAAGCTCTAAACTTTCGAAACTCCATGAATTCTTCCTGCAAACACTTAAAATCCATTATATGATAAAATTATATCAAATTTTACTTTAAAATATAAATAAAAATTTATTAATCTTAAGAAACTCCAATCAACACAACCCACAATAATTCGAACAAAATTTAACAAGATTTCCAGGATTTACTTTCTAATCCAATAACTTCGCTTAAATTGAATGATGATTGGCCCGTTAGTGAACTAGCCCAACTGTATATGTTCTAACATGCCTTTTTATTGGTTTCACCTACAACAAAATCCAAAAGGCAATCTCGATGAATCTTGAACGAATTTTGAACGTTCTTCTCCATTCTTCTATTTTCTCCTTTCTCCAAACCCTATCGTGAAATTCACTTTTCTAAAACTGACTAAAATCTAACTTTACCCCAATTAAATTCCTAAACATGAATTAGAATAATTAGGTAAGAAAAACAATAAATTGCCCTTCAAAATTAAGGATTCAAAATTTTCTTTATCCAACAACCCAACATCCAAAAGGCATAAGTTACTCATACGAACTCGGAATCAAGAAATATCAGCGGCATTGGAAAGATTGTCCAAGATATTACCTACCATATCTAGAAGTACCCATATCTCATATTGAGCTAGCAGTTTGACCATTTGAAGTTGACCAAAACTCATATTTTCCTAAGTTAAACAAATTTCTAGATTTTAATTATTTTATAAAATGAGTATTTGCAGTTCTTAACTTCTCGTAGCTATTTGAAATTACCCGATTTTTCCTTCATGATAAGGTTTATCAATATTTAGTAAAAAAATATTTGTTACGACGAAGTACTACTAGGAAAATCTGCATGAGAAAATAGCTTGATAATTTTTTTTTGATAAGAAGTATGTCAATGCCTTTGAAAATTGTAAATGGATATTTAATAGTATTACTTGGAGGTTTTTAGGATATATACCATTATTTACTTTATTATAAAAAGTATACTAACAATTTTTAAGATTACATATCTAAGTGGGAAATTGAAAAGGTAAATACTATTAACCATGTATTTTGATACAAACATTATAATAAATTGATGGTTAGAAGTCTTTGTAGCAGATTCTTCGGATACATAATATTAGGCATATCTTTAGATATAATATTGATTATACAATAGATATTTATTGATTTTTAATAGATCATAAATTCGTTTATGGTGCCTGTTTACTTATATAGTAGATGATTAACTATGTAGAGTGTTAGCTTATATATAGAGGATTAAAATAGTCATTCTTATAATTATAATACATTTTTTCCATAATATAGGATGGAAATTGCACATTCCATCGATTAGATAGTAACACAAGATTATATGTAATATATCTTTATTATGGGAATGGTGTAGTTCCAACTTCTTGTGCTTATACTATTATTATATATTGAATAGAATCGAGTCAAGATAGTTGTTTTAGATTTTGTAAAAATTCTAAATTCACTAAACTATTAATAGTACTTATATTTAATCCTGATATAATCATTATGATCCGTATATATTAGTTAATGTTTTGATTTATTAAAATTTGAGATCTTTAGATGGGTCAATATGACTGGTAAATTGGATGATAATAATATTTTTTGGTAAAATAATAAATTTGTTGATGTAATACATGTCTCGTTATAGAGATCGATAAATATGCCTTTTTAGAAGATTATATCTTTTATCTTGTTAAATATTGCAAGTTGATTCATGAATCCGACACATGAAATAAACTAAGTAGTGCTCTAAAGAAAATTTGGAATTTATTTAAACTCATTAGTAATGTAATTTATTGATTAGCATATGGAATGTTAACATGCAGAATTTCAGAAGTGTTTACTATGGAATTTCAAAATATCAATAGAGGAGTGCAATTACCTATTTCTTGTGGAATGATTTATAATTAATTATGGTAAGAATAATTTAAATTAATTATTTGAAATAATTCCCAAAATTGTTAATTTTGTGGTCCCTGCATGCCATATTAAACTGGAACTCAGAAAAAGAGGAGACTAGTGTGAGTTTTTATTTTAAAAACAAAATTGTTCTATTTTGTTCTCCTTTTTTTATTGGGAGGAAATCTCTCTAAGTAGAAATTTCCTAACCTAGAAAAAGATTAAAGGCGTATATGCATACTTGCCCACCCAACTATAGATATAGTTCGTATGTGAATGTGAAATTATTGAAGAAGACTACATAGATGCTATCTATCTTGTGGATTAACTTGAAGATATGTCTAACTTGCAAACTCTCTTGAAGGAAGATTTGTGTACCTTCTGCATTCGCTTTAAGGTATGTGCTCACACTTCAACAACTAATACTTGAATTAAACTTCAGTAAGTTTATCAGTTCTAGCATAATCATATATGTTCTAGTAGTAATGATTTGATTATATATTATACATGTAGGCATAATGATTCTGGCATGCTTACAGCGTGCATATTATTTTATAACAGTAGTAACATTAGAGCTTCTACTAATTGGTATTCCCTAATGGTTTGTTTTTACATAGTTTGACGACAGTAGCTCAAACTTTCTGCTTGGTTGCATTTTAAGATACATAACTTTTAATGACATGTCATTAGATGCATATAGTGCATATGTTCTAAAGGTCAAATTAAGCCAAAGATTTTTAATGCGAAAAAAAATACGTGAAAAACAACTAAAACAATTAAAAGTGCAAAAAGAATATCTACTGTGAGCACACAATTCCAAATGTACAACGAGATTAGCATCAAGAATCATAAAGACTTAAATGATTAAGGTATCTACTTTAAATCTTAAATCTATCGAAGCATAGTGTCATAATTCTGAGTTTCATATTCTAAAAAGCAATCATGAGCAAATTATAATATGAAACTTTCAAAGGCCTAACGGATACTCCTTTTTTTTAAAAACAACTAAATGACAACTCTCAGTATATTTTGTAGGTCAAAAAAATTTATATGGATACTCAAGTTTTAGAAAAAAAAAGTATCCAAGCATGATTTGAGTTACCTCTTCTGATCTAGTGCCTAAAAATCTTACCTTGTTATCAATACCAAGCAATCTATCCAAGCATTATATGATATTCATGGAGTTTTTAATTCATTTCAACTTGAATTCCTTCACCTCCAACGTATTCTTTTTGAAGATAATTCCAAATTTCTTTTGGATATGGGAGAAATGCAATTCTCTTTAAAATAGTTGTTGAGGCAACAACAAACAAAATTGCTTTCATTGTGGACTTCTTAGATTTTCTTTTCCTTGTGAGTCCTGATTTTCGCTATGGTTGGATATTTTGTAACGGAGTAATTTCACAATCCTCTTCCACGACTTCTTTCATAAAGATCAAGGTCTTAACGTAATTTTTTATTCCCATGACTCATAATTTGTAATTTTCAGTTCTAATAACAGCATGAGTCATTAATCAAAAACAAAATTTGAAATCCATCTCTCGCTCAAAGGTCCCTTCAAAAAAATGCTCTAGATCACACCTATATATTTTTGAAAGAAAATAAACTCTTAAATGCTAGGTGTCTAATTAATAGAATTATTGCAACAGGAGTATATGCAGTTCTATATCAAATATTTAGCATATATACTAAGTATTCAAAGACCTTCATTCTTGAACCTCACATGTAAAGCTTTTAAGCTTCGCCATTATTGTCTTGAAGACACATTAATAAATATTAAAGAATGTTCATATCATCTTTCTGATGCTTTTGAGTAAACTCAAGATGAGCAGGACAACTTAAGTCAGGATATACTTGAAGGATGTTGTTGTCCGGCAATTCAGTTGGTGGACCCACTACCTTATCTTTGTCTAGACAAAGAATTAATGCAAGTGATTTTCTAGGAGTCTTGTTGTCAGCCAGTGCTCTATGCAAGATGCTTTATACCAAATATATTATATTCAAGTAGTAAGTTTTAGACCTCACAATGTGTACCATTGCCTATCATGTGGAAATATTTTATTATGTTTTTAACCAAAAAATTTATTATTTGTTTAATTGATTGTGCTTATATTATTTATATGTAATACATAATAAATTTGTATATTATATTGTACTAATTTGTAAATTTTCTTACAATAAATATGTAGTCCATGTTAACAACCAAAGCAATAAAATTTTTACGAATGGAGAACTGATCGTTAGTCACAAAAAACCTATAGTTATGAATTGAGGCATAATACATAAAAAAAATTAATTCAATAAATGGGATACATAGTTTAATAAGATACAATATTTTTATGTATTGATTGTACTTTATTTATTATAAATTTTATTTCTATGTAAATTGAATAAATATTATACATAAATCATTAGGATATATTAATTTTGATGTAATAAAAATTAATATTTCTTATATGTCAAAAGACTCTTTAAATTAATAAAACTAATTTATCTATTAAATTATACATCTACAAATTATAATACTTTTTTGTCTCACCTGTTTCAATTTAGTCAGTTTTATTATAGTTTCATTTTAAGATTAAAAGTTATTTGTAGCTATATAAGGAAATCTATAGCTATCTAAGGAAAATCAATCGAAAAAATTATTTAAATATCTTTACCCCTACTAAGGCTATATTATGTTTAGATATGTTACTAAAAAAAATTATACCCCAAAGTAAAGCATTATTAAGCCATTTTTAGCAAATTGTTTTAACCCATTTTTTATATTTCAAATCTTTTTAAGGAAAAATTTTCAAACTCTAATTTTAATATATGGTCAAACATATATTTAAAAATATTTCCTTTTTAAATATTTGCACAAAATATATGAAAACTCTCTTGCCACAAAATTAAGCATCATTAAGTCCTTCTCAGCATACTATTGGAACCCATTTTTTATACTTGAGAACCTTTTAAAGAAAATTTTTCAAAATCTATGGTCAAATATATTTTTCAAAGTATTTCCTTTTTTCAAATATGATACAAACAACATGTGAACTTCTACTAAAATTTTAAGCATACTAAAGCTTGAAGGGAAATAAGGTTGAAGTAGGAAAAATTCATTCGTTGTTTCATCGAAAGACGATGAAGAATGAGAAATTCCACAACAACGCTGCAGTCACAACAACTCAGGAGTTCTTTCCTTCAAATTAGAGTGCCATTATGAGGCGGCAGTGAAAGACCCGTATAAAAGTTAGAGGGTACAAAGCCTCTACGATAGTTCAACCATTTTTAGTTTTCTATATTGATATTTCACACAAAGTTGTTCATAATATTTAGGATGCTCTTCCCCTATTTTCTTCCCCTAATACACGCGAGGGATATAGAACTACCTTAAGAATGGTTGTAGTGGCTATTCCTAGGAATTCCATAAGAATACAACAACTTCCTAAGATGATAATATTACATGTGAGGCAGTTTGGTTATGGAATCTATGGAAGTACAGAATTGCATAAACCTGTCGGTTTTCCTCTTGAACTAGTGATAAGTCTTGAACTAGGAGAATGCACATGTTTATGCAATTTGGTACTTCAATTGCTTCCATAACAAAAGCTCTACAGGTGTAAAATCGTCATCGTAGGAAGTGTTTGTATGCTGATAGATTTACTATTAGTAGCCACTCTCACCATTCCTATGATAGTTCTACATCCTCGAGTATCTTAGGGATAGAAGCGTAGACCATCTTAAATTTTATGAACAACTTTATGTGAAATATGTAGATGGAAAATTTAAAATGGTTGAACTATCAAAGAGGCTTTGTTATCTCTCACTTATACAAGGAACTTCAACTTCCCTCCAATAATGACACTCAAGTTTGAAGAATTAAAGTCTTGAGTTCTTGTAACTACATACTTTTTCTTTAGGCCAAAAGTTTCCCATTCTTTATAGTCTTCCGATGAAACAACAGACAAATTTTTCCTACTTGAACCTGATTGCCCTTCAAGCTTTCGTATGCTTAAAATATTGATAGAAGTTCACATCTTGTTTGAATAAGATTTTAAAGTAAATACTTTCAAAAATATATTTGACCAATTATTTGGAAATTTTTCCTTAAAAAGTTCTCGAGTATCAAAAATGAGTTCGAACGGTTCATTTTTAAGGGATTTATAGTGCTTAATTTTGTGGACGAAGAGTTTGAATATATTTTGAAGAATATTTTAAAAAGGAAATATTTTTAAAGAAACATTTTACCATAGATTTAAAAATCTAAGTTTCAACTTTTATCCTTGACACTACAAAAAAATCAGCATTTAGCGACTGATGAATTCGGTTAGCAATCTATGTTATTCCGTCACTAAACTAGTTAGCGACGGATATGCGACGGATTGTTGGTTGTTGCTATTTCGCTCGTTCGTAATCTCTTAGCGTCGAAAATATTAGTTCAGTTACAAATTTAGCGACATAATAGAGACGAACCCTTTACGTCACAACTTAGTAGTGGCTGACTAGTCTGTCGTTCTGCTTATATAGCTCGTCGCTAATTTCATAATTATTTTTGTCATTTAAAATAAATCCGCGACAAAATTTCTATCAGTAATCCGTCAAAAAATATTCTGTCATATGAACCACCACATTTTCCACTTAAATTTTTCGTTACTAATGCATCGCCAAAATTTTTGGTCGTAACAACCAAATCATAATTAAATTTGTTGCTGAAATTTTTCTTGTAAAATCATTTCATTTATTTGTTTTGAATATAAACTTCTAAAATAAAATAAATAAAAAATACTAAATACCTCTAAAATAACAAAATTCATATAAAATAATATTAAGAGGGTACAAATCTGTACAGAAGAACTCAAATCCACATACTTCAGGTGAAAAATACGAAAAGAAATATATCAACTATTCTTAAGAGAAAAATTTGCTTCATGAAGTATGTTTCTTCTCTTCTTTTATATCCCGGCAGCTTGATAGTATTCTTCCGTCCATAAAAGAGTGCAAACCTGTTATGCTAGTAGCCAATATTCGAACGATACAATTCATCTTACATTCTAAGTATTCCCTTTTTAAGAAGGTTTCCTGCTCTATCTTCATCCCAAAAAAAGGGATGGTCCATTAAGCTTAATTTCTAACTCTGCAGCAAGCACAATAAATTGCTTAGAAAAATTTTCTTCAATGTAGTCTTTTTTGCTATATTGACCAGAATTTGATTCTCTACCTAGTACCATCATGAATTTTAAAATTTATTTTGATTTCAAAGCTTGTCCTGGGATACAGCGGTCTTATCCAATAGCTTATCCTACTCAACCAAAATACACATCTTCAAACTCAATGCAACTCAAAATTTTCAAAATTACGGATCTACTTTTAGGAACATTAAGTCAAATAAATACGATATACTAGAACAAAACTACAACACTATCTGATCAATATATTCAAAACAATGGTGTCTTTTTCTCACAATCACCTCAAACTTTTGATATATGAGTAACCTATATAGGGTGGAAAATATAACTATAATACTGATCAACTAAGAATCAATTTAACATTAGATTGGGCTGGTTTCTTGAATCCTCCGTATTTATTCTTCTTTAGTTAAGCCCAATTCACTAGAACAAGTCTTTTGATTGAAAATTACGAGCTCTAGAAAATTAAAGGTTCCCAGAATCTCTCACTTTCCCTTACTCCAAGGTTCAAGTTAATTAACAGAGCAAAACCACTGATAATTTATAAGTTGCACAAAAAAATTAATTTTACAAGGACTTCCCTCTGAGTAACAAGAAGAACAAAATCAAACATATCAGCATCTATTATTTTATGAGTCCTCTGTGTATTCTAATTAATTCAAGATAATTTCACTGTAATACTAAAAAAACCTTATCACTAATTGCAAAATTTAGAAATCTAGAACACTAGACGTTTCCTAAACCTCTCACTTTTTATTTACAGACGTACATCCCTCTCAAACAGAACAAAAATACAAATGACTCACAATTTTCACCAAATATAGAAACTTACAGGGACTTTCTTCTGACTAACAACATAACCAGATTCCTTTACACGGATGTCAATAGATGTGATTCTATCTTCCTACACAACCTTAAATGCATTTTTTTTATAATTAATGACTGATATATTAATGGGGGGATGTAAAATGCAATAAATAAATAAGAACAAATAAGTCGATTGAAATCTATTGTCACAAATATTGATTACTTTGCTAATATTTCTCACAAAATGACAAGAGAGCTCATATCCCTCAGTTATTCACATATAAATTCATTTCAACAAGTGTAAACTAAAAGCAAGTAAAAAATAATCTAACATGATATTCATTGGATTGTTTTGTTATGAGCTAATACCAATTTACCAAATGCAGTTCCCCAAAACAATTTCATAAATTGGTATTGCTTAAACCGTTGGCAATTATGAGAATCAATTTTCACCTATATGAATTCTTGTTTAGAAGAAGTCATAGGAAATAAGAATGTTATTGTCATACAACTCTTTTTATGAGTCTATTTAAGGTTAAGGTCAAAAGATGAATCCTCCATCATCATTGATTAAGCCAATGAGATGGCCATATGGAAGTAAAAAAATAGCAATCCCTTCAAGAGATCCCAAAATCTCATAATATAGGAGACAAAGAAGCATAAGTTACTCTAGTAACATGTGTATAAACACATGAAAAATAAAATGCATAGAGATGAAAAATACATTATACATACTAACATCAAATGAAGCATATATATAGTAAAAATAATAAGACCGGTAGCCGGCCTGAGTAGCTGAAAAATAAACTTTTCGTAATAACCTTAAAAATTCACAAGCATAAAAATAAATTTGTAAGATATCACCAAAGTTCAAATATTATTAGTTGAAAAGTTTAAAATAACAAAGACAGTAGCAAGCTAAAATTTGAATTATAACATTTACACACAGTATAAGCAAATAACAATTACAATTCAAATCTAAGAGTTTATTCTAAACAATCAAAGAATTTATTAGCTAAAAAATAGGTAATAGGAGGACATACTGGTTGGAGCAGCATTTGATGTTGCTATTGTTTGTTTTTGTTTTTGCCCGACTGACTGTTGGTGGTTCATCCTCTGCTGCTGTTGCGGCTACTGCTGGTTGTTGTCGCCAGCTGCTGCTGTTCGGAGACGCTGGTTCTTGGTGGCATGCAAGGCGGAGCTTCTATTCACCAAAGCGGCAGCGCTGGAGAGAAGAGGAAGACCAGTTGCTTCTGGCGGAGAGGGAACGGAGAAGGGCAACGAAAGAGAGGTGGAAGAGGGGTAGAAAGGAGAGGAGAATGATGTCTTCTCTTGTTCTCGCCGAAAATTGCGGACAAAGAAGAGACGAAGAGTAAGAGAAGATGGTGTGGTGCGGCGGATATAGAAAGAAAAAGAATGAGATATATTGGTTTAGGTCTTTTGACAAATTAAAATAAAAAAAGCTAGGATATTATATCTTGACTGTAGAATAATTTTGAAATTAGAGGCTAAGATTGAAAAGATGAGATTAACGGTTAAGATTAAAATATAGGGGTTTGGTTAAAATCTTAAATTGGAATGAATTGCATCGGAATTAGTGACGGATTCCAACATCCATCGCTTTTGAATAAATACATATTTTTGAAAAAATTATATTGACAGGTATTTTCGTCACTATATAATATAATTTTCATAAAAACATATTTAATAGTTTAGCAACATTTTTACCGTCACTAATTCTGTCGTCCAATATAAATTAAATTTGTCACCACTATTTATTACTAAATCCGTAGCGAAAATTATGCACCATTTTTTCCCGCTAATATATAGTAACATATTAAATATTCAGTTGCAACAAAATAACTATTTATGAAAAATCCGTCATTATATAGTGATGGAATATTGTTCGTCGCTAAACAATTTTTTTTGTAGTAAAAAATTTTTAAAAATCAAAAGTGGGTCCAAACAGTTTGCTAAGAATGACTTAATTATGTGTAAATTGGGGTTTAATTTTAGTATAGAATGTACATAGACATATCAACAGATAATATAGCATAATCATAGGTAGATATATTTATAGATTTTTTCCGACTGATTTTTTCTTAAATAGATTTCCTTATATAGCTATATATAACTTTTATTCTTATAAGAATACTATAGAAAGACACACTAAACTATATTAGGTGAGACTATAAAATATTTTTAATTTGTATACATTAATTTAATAGATAAATTAATATTTATTAATTGAGAATTTTGAGATTCAGGAAATGTTATTTTTTATTACATCTAAATTGTTGCATACTAATAATTTATGTATCATATTTATTCAATTTACATAAAAATAATACTTTATTATACATAAAGTACAACGTCAAAACATTGTATCTTATTAAGTAATGTATCCTATTTATGGATTTCAATTTTGTAAGTATTATGCTCAGATCAAGTAAGGAATTCATGTTTTTGTGAGGCAACACATTTAGTGTAAGCATATTTACAAAGTAGTGCGGTTTAATAAGCTAATGCATTATGTATTACACCCAAATAATATAAACATAATCAAATAAAACAAATAATACATCTTTTGGTGA
>JAKWIY010003061.1:37470722-37541151 GCA_027704805.1 Solanum corneliomulleri
TGAGATTGTATTAAAATAAAGAGTCATTATATGATGTTATGAAGTATGTGTCTTATGTCTACATATAAATGAAAGTGTTATGACTTGATAAGTATGTTAGGCCTAGTCTATGTGAGTTCTTAGGTACACTTTGTAGATGTAGTATTATGGGATGCTCCAAAAACATTTCACTAGTGTGACTTATTGGTTGTCTTAGTGGTTTTCTTATGTGAAGCTTATGTTTATGATGTGCTTATGAATTTTGAATGTATGTTTTTATGATTCTGAAGCATATCTCACATAGAATATTGTAAGGTAACCTCAAGGTGATGCATTGTACTAAGTACACTTGAGAGTTACCTAAAAAAGAAGTAAGATAAAAGAGAGGTAATGTATTCTATGTGTTGAATATGTCTTTAAGTATGATAAATTTCTTTATGTGCTATTTTGAGTAGTATCCATGTCTATATGATGGATGTGAACTATATTGTGCTTAAATGTGTCTATGTTCATGAAGTTTACTTAAATGACATGTTGCATGATTTCAAATGAAATTTCCTCTTTAAAAATTCATGGTTTTGCATAGTTGTCATGCTTAGTGCATTCTTGTACTGATACTATTCTTCTTCATTTTCTAAACAAAAGGTGTGTGTGTGCGCGCGCGCGTGACCGTGTGTGTGCGTGTATGTGCGCTCGCATGTGTGTGAAAGATGTGTAAGGGCTTTTATATGACCTCTAAGAGGTCAAGTAAGACACGTTACTTCTAGGGGGGTCTCTGCTGTCGTAACAAAATTGGTCTCAGACCATAAGATTATAAATGTTAATTAAGGGTCAAAAGTCTCTTATTTCCACGTGTAGTAGAGTCACGTTAATTTGTGATGAGACGTGACTCGTATATGGAGAGAGGCTATAGAACAATAGAGTTTTACTTTGATCACTACTCTTGTCTCATGCCATATAACTTAGCTTTATATGATTTCTCTCTTATGTTTACTTGTTCGGTAGTCTTGTAGATATGATGAGTTCGAACGGAAGATGTCTCAAAGCTTGAGGGAGAATAGGTGAGTTTTGATTCTTACTTTGGTTTTGTTGCTTGATGAGTATATGTGAAGGTCAAAGTTGGTATGTTTATGTGATGCCACTTATGGCCATATCTTATCATGAGAATTGAGATATTATGTTTAAAATATATGATATGATGTGTTTTTAGGTTGTTAAGAGATGTTATAGTTGAATGGAGTTCCCTTTTTCAAGATTGGTTGTATTATAATTAAGCATGTTGATAGAGTAATGTTATGAGATAGTCTTGAAGTTTTTTGGAGAAACGTGGTAAATAGTGAAGGGATGATAATGCCTTGTTATTTGAGAAATGCCCCTATAGTTTCCCTTGTGTGGATTGGAGTCTTTAATGAAGACTTGTTCCTAAGAAGGTAAGATGGGTGTTGAACCTTGTATGGTGGTTGTGAAGTATGCTAGCTAATGAGAGAACCCTTATGATTGATTATTCGCCTTCTGAACCTTTTCTAAGAGTGGGGAGAAAGGGTTTTGTTCCATAAGTTGAGATTATGCCTTTACCATAGAATAACATAGAGGGTAATATGTACCCTTAACTCTTTAGGGTAAGAAAAAAATTTGATGTTGACCTACATTATGGTGGTTAGTTGAATTTGAAGTTTGATCTTAAATATGGTTTTTTTAGGATTTTCTTAGGTTGTACATACGAATATTCGGTTTGAAGTGTCCACAAAAGTTATGGATCATGGTAGGATTGAATCCGGAACTACTTACCTTGTTAGGACTATGTGGTAGAATGTGATGAGATGTGCAATTTTTCTTGGAATTCATGGTGTAGCTAATACCTCATGTCGTTGTGTAGTATGACCTAACTTGATTGTCATGGGTTCCTTTAGGTGGCAAACTTAGAGGACTAGAGATGATTGAGGAGTATCTCTTGATTGTTAAGTTAATAAGATACTTGGGATGAGATTTGGAGTGGAAAAATCTCAATGATGTCCAACCTCCTTAAGTAAGGAGTATTTAGTATTGGATTTGACTTTCTTTGAACTTTGTGTTTGAGGGCATCAGGTGATAAATATGTGATTAGCTTTACCCTATGTGGGGGATAATGTGCCTAAATGGTAAGGTTATAAATGCCCTTAATAGTCCTATATTGAGTTCCCTTATACTTCCCAATGTTATGGATAACTTTGAGCATTGATTATGCAGTGGAGTAATTTAGCTAATCAATTTTGATCTCTTCAGTTCCACAACTAGTGGAGTGTGAGTGTTTAATTGTGAGGAAATGGTTCCTTCATAAGAGATGGAAGGTAGTGAGGGTGAGAAAAGTTAGCATGAGTTTGACCCCAAGGTGAGGATGTGTGCTTAAGAAGAAGGATTGGCGAGTCCAAGTCCTCTTAAATGAGATAAGTTTCTCTGAAATGGGTTTACCCTAAGTGGAGGATGATGATTTGAGTAATAAGGGGTAGATATCCCTATATTTTCCGTCTATTCCTTCTGAAGCTTGAAACAAAAGATTTCCGAAGTAGCTTGTTCAAAATAGGAGTTTTGCGTAAAAGTATAAGTTTTATGTTCTCCATATGTTATGTATATCTTAATTGACAGTATGGTATTCATGTTTTAAAGACTCTTAGTTGCATGCAAATGGATTTTTCCTCAATTTCATCTTTTCTCATGTTGATGTGCATTTTGATATGTTAAATGTGAATTAGACTTCATGAGAGGATGTAAGAATGACTGATGTTAGTTTTAAGGTGTGATTTTTTAGGCTATCAATGAGAACTTGAGCTACCTATAAGTGAAAAAAATTATGAGTCTCTTAAAAATGTGTGACCTTTATGACTTGGGAAGTATTAATGTAGGATCACTTTTAAAAGGTATTGGTATGTTTAGCTAGTGCTCTTGAAGTGTGGCTATAAATTGCAAGAATATTCCAAATAAATGCATTTTTATGAAGAGTATTGTCATGCTTGAAATGAATTTTTTTGAAATGACTTCCTATTGTTGTGATGTGTATGGTGTGACTTGTTAATTTCATTGAGAAGAAAGTATGAGCGTGTTTTTGTTAAAGTTGAAGAGTCTCCTTTAAAATGAATTGGCCTTTGTGCCTTGCTTGTATATGACCTCTACGATAACATGAACATATGTTTAGGATAAGGACATTTCTCATTAACATAATAAAACATGATGATGGTAGGTATGGCCAAAAGGAATTATGACTTAATGATAAGGATCCCTGTTGAACTACCACTACACTAACGAATGTGTACAACCACTCAAGAAAAGTGTGCCCTAAACAACGAAAAACTTTAAAAAATTGTGGCCTTTGATAAAAGGCAACACTTTTTGACTTTAAGCCACACTTTTTAAGGGGTGGCTGAAAGACCCATAACCATAAAGTGTTCCCTTATCGGCTGCGCTTAAAAGCGTCGCCAAAAGGGAAAAAGTCACATTTTTGCAGCTACGCTTAAAAGTGTTGCCTTATCATCTACACTTTTAACCATAGTTTTAAAGGCAAAAAGACCACGCTTTGCAGCTATGCTTAAAAGTGTTGCCTTATTAGCTATACTTTCAAGTGTAGCCAAAAAAAAATGAGTACACACTTTGCAGCTACGCTTAAAAGTGTTGCCTTTTAACCTACACTTTTATGTGTTGTCTTTTCTACCATATTGCCAACAATTATAAAGTGTTGCCTTTTATATCTAATATATGACAACACTTTGAAGTGTAGTCTTTGCCTATATACATACACATTTTAGAGTCCTATGGCTACAGTTTTTAAGTGTGGCAATATTTTTTTTGCTATAAAATATTTATATGCCACAATTTGTAATAAAATACACAAATATTGTTTTGCAATAAATAATCTCAAATATTAAATTAGCTAATAAGTAATTTAGTTTTAAGATTTTCCATAAACATCGAAACATAATATGTGTTGTCTACATCTACATACGTGTAAAGCAATATCTAAATGTGTACGTAATAGTTAAAAAATACTCTCCATCATCCACTTCAATGAGATCAATTTGACTTGTGGAGACCCTTCAAATTTGTTCACCTTCACTTCCCTAAACATTTAAAATGTACAGCAAAATCAGATTGCAAAAGTTATAAAAGAGGGAAGAAGTTCAAGATAAATAATATATTGCAACACTTTAATATTAAACAGTTTAATACTTCAGACTGTAAAATTTTTGAGTTCACTTTGCAGATTCTGAGGCAAATCTAAAACAAATTGTAGATTGCAAATTAAACTTCAAGTTGAAGATCTATTCTATATTGCAGCTTTCAGTTGCACATCAACTAGTTACAAAAATAAAAAAATTATAATAAAATGGAATGGATTGACATTTCTCGTGCTTTATAAGATGTAGTTGTTGCATATTCGTGCTATACATGGTAATCAAACAACTCATCAGACAACTAAATTGTTATTCACCTTTGCTCAGTATAATGATTAAAAATTAAATAGATTCAGAAAAGATTATCAACTAGATTAGCCATTTAGAAGTTCATATGTATTTTAATTTTATATCTACTAAGAATCAAGCAACATCACAAGGCAGAAGGCACAAAAAATTAAGAGATCAATAACATATTAGGTTAGTAGGAAAAATATTTTTTCTATATGATAAGGGAAGTAATAAGGCAAAACTAGAAGACAAAAAAAGTGTGACCATGTTTGCCAATAATACTAAAAGAGAAAAGTTGTAGTTTTTAACATATAAAAATTGACACTTAGAATTGGCATGAATCCCCACTCAATCACTTCACTGTTTGCTAAGTGCATTCAATACAAAAATAATATGTTCAAATCTAGGTGACCATCAACATAAAGATAAAAACAACTAATTTAAAAGCTTATAAGAGATAAATCTGTTTAAGGATAACAAAATTGTGCTCTAATTTTCCACATCATACAGTAGGAATCAGTACATTACCTCAAGTATAATGAGATGTGTTGTTATCCTTCTCCAATTTTTGTATTGCTTAATGATTTTTTCAATACTAGCAGCCACCTCCTTGAAAATATAGTAGAATATGTTTGTTCCGCCAAGGAACAAAACAACAACATACATATCTCCTACTATATTCATTAGGTCTTGAAGTTTGTACCTGTTTATATTATCCCGTCAAGTTAAACGAGGTAAGATTTCCATGAAATGAGGCCTAGTTGATTGATTCTTCTATTAAAATAGAAATAGCAAGTGTGTAAACATCAAATGCAAAGGCTAAGATTTGGCAAAACTTGGGGCTTAACTTCAACAATGAACTGCCAATTCTTCACAATAACATGCTCAGATGCAAGAACACTCTCAAGATGGTCTAACATCTCTTTTTCTTAGCAAGACACAAAACAAAGATTTGTGTCTCGGTAATGCCAAACAACAACATTCTGTTTTGTTTCAATGGAAGTACGATCTGTAGCTTCGGTATACTATTTCATAAGAGGTTCAGTTATTTGCATTCAACCAAAATCATTGTTCTGCCCAACGACTTCCTATTCATTATCTACAGACCACATGGTAAATAAAGATAATAAGTTCATGTTTACATACGAAGTATGAAAAACAGACACAAATTACTCTACCAATATTCTAGTACTAGCAGTATGATTTATTATTGTGTTATTAGTGATAAATGAAGTGACAATACGAACAAATTATTTACCGTTTGCATATATTACATGTAATTGGAAAAATGTCCGGAAACAATACTCATGCAATGAACCAAAAGAAGCAAAAAAAGCAATTCTATATACTACTTAAACTAATAAAGCAACAAATTTTGTGTTCCACTATACACACCAAATAGATTAAGCAGCATCCATTATATTATCAATTGATGACCATCTATCAAAAATCAAATAGTAGTAGTACTAAATTCATGTATGAATCTGTAAAAATGATTGCTGCTGAACGAGGGGAAGAAACAGCAGGAGTTGGAGTAGCTATATCAGTAACATTTTCCTTAGAACATGTGTACTTGCATCGACTGGGACGAACAACCTTGTATACACAACTGCTTGCTAGGTTATATGCATCTTTATTATTATACTCACTATATGAGAAAATGTAGCACAAAGCTGGAACTTTGCTTCCTATAACTAATGCACAATTAAAGGGGAACTTCCAACACAAGTAAATGAAATTTCAGTCATCTTGAATGTTCCACTGTCCTTAGGATTTTAGTGCCTGCTTACGATGCACCTGCATAGAAATCTGCATCAAGACACATTCGATAGTTCTATGTTAGTAATTATATAGTTATATAATCCAAAAACATCAAAAAGATTTGAATTAAAATAGTCCATTTCAAAGTAGGAGCCAGCTGAACATACTTTTGAAATCAAACAGTCCAAATGGAATTCATACAAGTAAGCAATATAAAGGAAAAACTAACGTAAATCCAAGTTTAGTTTAATCCATGGTCATCACTTACCTAGAAGGAAGAACTACATGGGAAACGAAAGGCAAATGTGATGTCTGTGTCTTAGCTGCAAGCCTCTGAGATTTTTGAAGCTTTTTCGGTTTAACTTGAAAATCTAAAACTAATTTAGCATTAGTAATTTTCTTGCTAGCATAAGAGCAAAGAACGAATTTTCAATTACAAGCAAAAGATACCAGTGTGACAGAAGAAGAGCAAAAAATAGATATAAGGCTGAAAAATTCTTACATAAATGAAATTTGATGAGAGAAGATTAATACAGGTTTTGCAAATACATATCAAACTGTAGAACTACTACAACATAAACAGAGTAACAGAGGAGCGAAATACTGCTCGTGTTGCTATACTTATATATCTAATATCATTGTATCATACAAACACCAACAAATGATAGGATTAAACCGTAGTCTACAATATGCCATGGTATAAACTAAGAATTAGAAGATAAAAAGAATAAATATTTGCACCTAAATTTCCCAAGAACAAATTTTTGATTTGCAGCAGCAGTGCAATACTTATATACCTACAAATAATAATACCAGCAATATTTAACAAAAATCTTCCATAAGTTAGAATTTGGCAGTTACATTTCTCAAAATCCATATGTTAGGATTTGGGAGAAGATTTTGTAGTTTAACTTCTATGTAGAGGATGCCCTACTTGGCATGATCTGGTGTGTGCAACTAAATTAAGGAAAATTGTTATAAAAGAAATTTAGCATTTGCTAAAAATTATGATAACTATTAAATTAGTTTTATGTACTTTATTGAATTTTTTACAATTTAGTAACTTGATGCATATTTTTTTCAGACACCATGTGTTTCTCCTTTTACTAAAGAAGAAACATTGTTATACGAATCAAACATAGGCAGAACAACATGTAAATATCACGTTTTCCTACTTTACATAATTTCTAGGCTATATTGCATACACCTAACCAAGCAAAAGAAAATGTGAGGAACCAAAACAAGCCACGTAGTTGAAAAAATCTCGGATTTGCATGGTTCATTGCTTCGGAGCGACGAATTAACACACTTAAAATAAAGCTATTTTAAAATGTAATTTTTGAGTTACCATAGTGTTTGCATGTGATTAAAATAGGCTTTGTTACTACACTGTAATAAAAATGACTTGATATTCACATATTTAGGAAAATATTTGAAATAATAGAGGTCAAAATTTGAATTCGAAAGTCAATATTTGATATATTTCAGAGTAATCTCAGTCTAGAAATGCCTAACCAAGATAGTATGAATCCAAGAGTAAATTTAAAGAAATAAGCTACTCTACTGATCAAGAACTTGATACATCGAGGAATGTAAATAAGCATATATTAATAGGGGCAGTTTACACTCTACTCGAAAAATGTGGAACAACTTGTAAATGGATAAAAATTAGTAAAAATGAACATGTCATTCTATGTACTAATCCTCAAGTTTGAAAGTTAAACAAGTATTAACTATTGTCACGCTAAATATTGCACTAACAAACAATTAGCTTGTTTCTAATGTAATGCACGTGTTCGATAGAATAAATGATAAGTGCAAACAAGAGTAAGATACAATATCATAAGCATACAAGAGAATCAAATAAAATAACTAGGGTTTAGGTTTTAAAAAATAGCTAAGGAAAGCAAAGATAATAGCAACTTTGTAGCAACTCGATGTTATTACGTATATTAGGAACTTCTTGTAGTTTTGGAAAATGTACACCTTACTTCGAACACTCTTGCACTTTTATTCATGCTTTTCACTAGAATTTCCCTGCTGTGTATTTTTGTTGTGTTTGGGTTTTAAAAATGCAATGGTTACTCCATGGTAGTAGAGAGTCACCAGACATACACAAAAAAGGACACACCACACACTAAAATGCATTGTGATCTGTCAAATGAAAGTTAACAGGCAAGAATGTTTATTACAAAAAAATATCCATGGCATCATAATTCTAAATGCAAATGCTGACAAAACTACTACACTATCACACAGCATAACAAAAATATAAGCATTTAACATTATTAACCTTGGTGGTCCCATGATTAGGTGATTACTTTATGAATTGGGGACCTTCCAACCCTCCATCCTGCTTCCTCTAAGTTGTTCTTAAATTCCAATGGCTCTTTTAGAAAAATAGTATTACAAAATGAAAGGACAAGCATACAAAATTATAGATAGATTTCCAACTGAAATAAAAACATACGCTGGTTAAATTCCTGAAATTCCTTGACCTTTCTCTTGTAAAGGAGATGATACAGTTGTTTACCTCTAAAAATTTTCTACGGCAATAAATAACTTACTAGTTTTCCATCAAGTCATAGGAACTTCGCGATTTCGTGGAGGCCCTCCAAATGAGGAATGGAAAAAAATACGTCTGACGTCTAGTCACAACCACTATGGTAACTACTCTCACATTAACCAACATCTTTCATCAGTTTAATCAGTTATATCGTCACTCTTGATGTTGATCTGATATATTACACATAGTTTAGTCAATGAATGGCTAAACAGAACCACTTAGAGATGTTTTTTATCCATTCAGACTAGTGATACATAAGCCCCTCAATCTTCCACTAAATTGAGTTGGAAAAGTAGAAAATGCAATACTAATATATCATCTACAATTCCTCCTTTTTTCTTATTTCAATTTTTACACGATAGCATCTAAAAATTTGGTTCTCATCAAGGTGATTCTTTTATTTTGGAGTCTTGGAGCAAAATTTTTTGCACAACCAGTGGCCCGGTGGATACTATTGTTAGGACCGAAAATCAGCAGGTGTAAACGCGGAAGCTGGCAATGCAAACCTCGAAAGACCACGAGTAAGATGATAACAAGAAATTTACCAAAAGACACAAAGATTTAACGTGGTTCGATCAATCGACCTACGTCCACAAAGGATATGACCAATCCACTATAAATATGAGAGTACAAAATATAGAGTGAAACAACCTCAACCAAATTCACTCGGAATACATGGGAGGTTCACACAAGTGATAACGTATCAACCTTGTGACCCACAATTTCGCCCCCTAACCAAAACTCTCAAAGCCATTAAGACTACATTGTGAATGTTGATTAAGATAGAAGGAACATGCCTCTATTTATAGAATCCTAAAACTTTTCCTACCAAAAAAGAATTAGTCAATCCAAAACCTTTTCCTAAGAGGAAAACCTATTTATGGTGAGATATCAGGGCAAATAAAACCCAACAAATCTCACCCTTGACCTGAGTTTCTGACAAAATAAATTTGTCCACCTTCTTCACTTATTCTTCAACAACTTGCTTCTCCTCTCCATAATCTCCTTTGCAAAACTTATTTCTCAACACAGAGAACCTCTCTGAAATATTTTCATCAAAAAAATATCCATTACTGTCAAAATGGTTGCAGCTAGAACTACACCCGCCAAAATGAACATCTCTTTCTAACCTAGTTCAATCATCGATTATCGAACCACTAAACCTGACTCCGTCATTGAATCTGGCTCTGATACCACTTGTTAGGACCGAAAATCAGCAGGTGTAATTGCGAAAGCTAACAATGCAAACCTTGAAAGACCACGAGTATGATGATAACGAGAAATATACCAAAAGACACAAAGATTTAACGTGGTTTGGTCAATCGACCTACGTCCACAAAGGAGATGAGCAATCCACTATAAATATGAGAGTACAAAATACAGAGCGAAACAACCTCAACCAAATTCACTCAGAATACATGGGAGGTTCACACAAGTGATAACGTATCAAGCTTGTGACCCACAATTTCTCCGCGTAACCATAACTCTCAAAGCCATTTAGACTACATTGTGAATGTTGATTAAATTAGAAGGAACATGCCTCTATTTATAGAGTCCTAAACCTTTTCCTACCAAAAAAGAATTAGTCAATCCAAAACCTTTTCCTAAGAGCAAAATCTATTTATGGTAAGAAATCAGGGCAAATAAAACCCAACAACTATAACCAACAGATAGCGATAATAGAGGAACTTCTAGATACTTAAATTTAGGTTCATATGCCAGAAATTATAATATGAAATGTTTTGAATATTCATTCCTATCCCTGGTCAATCATTAAGCTTTATGTACTTCACTAGAAGATGACCATTATAATTTTCTCATCAAAGGCCAATTAAGGGCATTTTCTTGGAGATACCATTTTATAGGTCAAGGAGACTAAGCACATACCTTGTTTATAGTTTCTTGACCTTTTTCACCAGCCAGAATTTCTTGTAATTAATACTTTTGTGAAGGGAACTTGTCCTTCTCAGTACCTTTACATGTCTGTGAAGTGATGCTTGGTCGCATTGTTGCTGGATGAACCGTCGTAGTGGCTTGAGATGTAGAAAGCCTAAGAGCCAAAGCAACCTTTTGGGAAGCAAAGTCTTGGGATATATACCATCATAACAAATATAGCTTGTTTTACTTGTAAAAATTAATGAGGATAATAACTGGTGGGTGGTTGAGAAGCCAGATGATTCAGTGATCCTAGAGATTTAGGTAGTGTAGCGTGAGGAACAACACAAGTCACAGTTGCAGCAGTCAGTCAACAAGAGTACTGCTGCTGTGAGGAGCTAAAATATGTGCAGCTACAGTGGATGTGGGTATTTTATTGGCTTCTAATTAACTTCCACAAACCTGAAATCAGACTAACGTGGAGGTGGAACAACTCCATAAACCTTATATGATGAGACTCTACAGATTTACAGTCACAGATATGAGCATTCAGGACATACACCAACAAAAGAAAGAGGAATATGACAAAAAAACATCACACATAAACCTCTTCTGAACAAAAGTTAATAGGTTGCAATCACATTTCATATACTCAAAGGAACATGCAAAAGTAAAAATCACAATACTCTGCACAAATAGTATCCAAAAGATTTTTTCCAAAAAGCTTCGCTTGCACGAAATTCTTGTGATTTATTTACCTCTTTAAACAAAGTGATTAATTACTAGTTGTTAATGTATGGTAATAATGGTTGTGTCAAAGAAACATGACCAAAGACAAGGACAAGTTGCTGAAGTGGTTCCTCAGAAAAGCGAAGGAGGAGGCGCCTCTCCAGCTGAGAAGCCTTCTTGAGTGAGGGTACTGTGACCGTGCTGTTAATGTTGAAAATGTGCGAGATCTTAAAGCAATAAAACTTCAATCAATCAATTTACTGGTTACAATTGAGAATTTATGATTTAAACGACATGAAGAAGAAGGACTTAGGATTTTTTTAGGCGTGAGATTTATGGGTAAGTAACAACTGTTATTCTAATTTGGGATACAAATTTTATTTTAGAGTTGAATGTTGTTTATTTTAAAAGATTTTTAATTTATGTTATATGAGTTCTTTTTTTGTCCAATTAGAAATTAGAGGGAGGGTAAAATATGTTGGAGGAAATAAAAATCATAGTGAAAATTTTAGGAAATTCATAAGGCCACACGTATAAAGTGTTATTTTCTAAATTAAGAAAATACCAAACTTTGAAAATGTATTCATAGATATAAATAAGCTTTTCCAATTATATCATGATATGACTACACTTAAAAATGTAGCTTATACAACAAAAGAGAATGCTTGACAAATGTTGCTAATGTCACCGTGGTCAAAACCTAAAAACTAAAACTACACTTTAAAAGTGTGACGAAAAATATTTAAGGCAACACTTTATAAGTGTTGTTCAAATATGTAGTGTGGCCTTAGGCCTAAAATGGTGTAGTGCACTTGACTCAAGTATGTATGCGTTGAAGTATGAGTTGCTTGTGTGCTTCTCGAGTAATGTTGAACATGCCTATGTATAACTTAAAGATTTTTGCATAATGATCTCCTAATGAAATGAGATATAAAGACCATTTTATGATTAGGAGAAGGATGTTCCTTCTATGAAGATGACAAGAACCTATGTGTTTCATGCATTGAGGAGTGAGTGAATAAGACTTTTCTTGCTTGTGTGCATTGAGTGCAAAATGACTTGAAGTTTGTCTTCCATTTATGTTTGGTGCATTGAATTTTCTGTGATTATTTTCACATATTGTGAGTTTATCTATGGTTGATTGTTTCCTTGAAAGTGTTTTAAAAAAATTGCCCCAAAATGTCATGCAAGGACGATGTTCCCTAGAGGGGGATATTGTCATGACCCTCAAAATGAATTAAGGTTCTTAGGGCCTCACATGTGCCTAAAAATGTTTTAAATATGATAAGTATGTGTTTTATAGTATTCACACTTAATTTGAAATGACTTGGAGGTCAAATGTCCAAGAAGGGCCGATGACGTTCGAAAGATAGCCTTGAGACATGCATGTGTGTCTTAGGCCTCATCTATTTCATTTAAGATTAAGAGGTTTAAATTTTAATACACATATGAATATTAAGGATTTCATTACGATTCAGGTGTTTTGATATGAATAAACAATTAAATTATATGATGTGGTCTCTAAATCTGAACACTAAATAATTAATAGGCTTAAGTCATCGATCGCCCGTTAAAGTTGTCCGCAAAATTCACTTAGACACCTCAACTAAGAATTGTACCTATTGTACACCTAAATTGTTCAAAACATGTACCTATTAGACACAAAATGCTAATATGGCAGAAAATGTGTATTGCACTTCCCTGAAGCGCGTGAAAAAACTTAATACAGTGTCGTTTTTTTTTCCTTCATTTATTGACACTTGGCATTATAATTAACTTAAAAAAATATTTTTCTTCTTTTATTCACACTTTTTTCCAAAAAAGGAAAGCACCCCAGTCCCTTCCTATCATTTTCTTCATAGTTTATTTTACAAAACTTTCTTCATTTTAGCTCCAACATTATTTTTTTATTTTTTTTTATATACAAAACAGTTATATCTTCCAAAAATGAAGATAAATGAAAATCAACTATGAAGATTCTGATTTGACAGAAAGTCTTCATATGATTTATTTCAAATCTCATAAAAAGAAGGAACAAATATGAAGAAGATGAAAGAAGATAAAACATTTTTACTCAAATTCATATGTATTTATTAAATTTATCAAAAATGATATCATAAATTTGAAAGAAATAATTTTGGACCTATCAATGTCATCGATGTAGAGTTGATTAACCGCCAACAAAATTATCTTTTTTCTTCACTCTTAGTATGAAATATACATATATTATATATATATTATATATATTATATTATAATCTTGAAGTTATTGGAAAACAATAAGATTTTGTAATTTGAGAAAGAATGTATTTGGGGAAGATGATGAAGATGTATGTATTTATATATATATATATATATATATATATATATATATATATCTATCTATATGAGATATATCTATAATATATCTATATATATATATATATATCTATATATATATATATCTATATTATCTATATATTATATATCTCTTGTATGTATGTATTTTAAAAAAATTAATCTTGAAGTTATTGGAAAAGAATAAGATTTTTCCTTTGAGAAAGAATGTGTTTTGGGGAAGAAGATGAAGATTAAATTGAAGATGAAAGGGGGTTGGGGTGGGGTGAGGTAAGGTCGGGTAGAATAGGTTGACATTTTCATATTCTCATTTTCTTTTTTAAAAAATTAGACATTAAATGTGTATTTTTATTTTTATTTTCAGGGTCCAATGCCGAATGATATTTTTTAATTAGTCATTTTGCCACGTCACCGCACGTGTATCACACACTCTTCACATTTTTTGATGATTATCAAAAAATGCTAATAGGAACGGTTTTTGTATAGGTAAAAGTGTTCAATTGGTACTAGTCTTAGTTGAGGTGCCTAAGTGAATGATGCAGACAACTTTAAGGGGCCGCTGATGACTTAAGCGTAATTAATATTGTTTGTTTTCAATATACTAATGTGCATGTGAAATTAACATTAATTAAATAAAATAAAATAAAAATTTCATATCAACAAATTTATCTCTTTTGATTAAAAAATGTTTTAAAGTTTTAATAACCATGATTTGGAAGTAAAAGTTTGTTCATTCAAAAACCATGATAAATGCCAGTACAACAACTGTGTTCTTTACATAGTCAATACAAGAAAATTATTAATATAAAAATAAGTTGAAAGGCTTTATAAAAGCTTATCAGTTCAAGAGGGGAAATGGTGTGTGATTTAGAAAAGAGAGAAAGAAAGTTTTTATTTATGAGATAACAAGGCATGCTTAATGCAGAGAAGCGATGATTTGTTATTTGATAACTTATTAAATGAGTCTAATGTTGTTAAGCGTGTTCTATAGATCTGATTCACTTAGACCTCTTCAGACCCATTTAGAGACATTTTAAAAAATAAACAAAAAAACTTAATGGGATGAAATCTAAATAATTCAGATTCAAACCTAAAAAACAAATTTACTTAATAGGCTGAATCTGAATGATTAAGATTCAGACCTCCATTAAGTGCAAACAAATGAGGCCTTACTGTTTCTTCATATGTTTTATGATTTCCTCTTGGTTGAAATTTATATAGAAGATCCTTAACTTGTATATGATCAGATTTGCGTCGGAAACGTCTGAGCATGATTTCACAAGGGCCCCGCAAAAGGTTCTTGAGGTGGACACAAAGGATTCTAGACACTTCCTTGGGAGTATCTATCTACGCCAGGAACGACACCCCGTTAGTGCACCTACACCCGTCGATTGGAAGGGTTAGCCCCATACTTAACTTGAGGATCTTAATCCCCAAATGTTGAGCCTAAAAACAAAAGCACAGTTGCCCGTATGACCCATCAATGGGTCTACGCGGTGTAGCCTTGTGACCGTCGTTAGGTGCCTGCAACAGCTGCATCACATTGTTTCATTGAAGGGGTGAATATGAAATTCAGCCCACGTTTATAAATTACTATGCAGGTTTTTTATGGGTTATTTTTGGTATATTAGGTTTTTTAAATGGATGAAAACCCCATTCCCAATCCATTCTTTAAAATGAGACTTCCCTCTTAAAAACAAAACCTCTCCAAAAACCTCCATTGGAGATGAAGGTCATGAACCGCCATGGTGATGGATTCTCAAGCTCTCTTCATCAAATTTTTGTGGTTGTCTTCTATAATGAGATATAGGTATTCTTTATCTTTAGAGAACCTTCCATCAAAAGAGTTCCTTCAAATATTATAAAAGAGATTTCATGATCAAACCATCAATCTTTCAATCTAGTCGAGGGTTCTTTCTCAAAACGATTTTAGAAGCATGCGTAAGATAAATTATGTATTAGCTACTGTGTTGAATTTACTTATAACCCAGTTTCATGAGGAATCCATGATCCTCTAAATTTCTCAAATTAGCTTATAATGTGGCATTGTAATCGTGATTCTATGTTGATTAAATTATGATTCTAGTATGTTGAATTGCTTATTGCTACTGTTTTATGTTCAAATTGATGGTGAGTTGGTTTTGATTGATCAATGAGGATCAAGGTTTAGATATTTGGTATGTTTGATCTATAGTTCTCTACTCCTATAGAAGTGATGATGTAGTGTACATTATGTGATTTTGATCTTATGATGGTTGATTTAGGATTTCTATTATGTTATTGCACATTCCGATATTGCCTTATACATGAAATATTGATGAATTATGAAGCTTGATCAATGATGATCAAATCATGGTGAATGGTAAGATGGCTCTACTTTTGTACTTATATATAAAAATCCTATGTCACGACCAGGGAGCACCCCCTATAAGTAATATGGCATACTTGACCTCTTGGAGGACATATAGAAGCCCATAGTTATCAATCATCGCATTTTCATAGGTAAATTTAGCGAAAAATTTAAAGATTTTCATCGAACATCATATACTAGAAACATCACTTCCATTATCTTTAAAATACAATATTTACATAGTTAAACTCTAAGTCTATTTTCCATATTAGAAATTAAATTACTGAAGTACATTAGAGACAATACCTTTATAGAATAAATTAAAAGTATACTATTACAAGACTTTACAGTAACTTAGGAAATCCTTGAACTTAAGGATTCCTTTCCTTGAGGTTGGGAATCACATATTAAGGTTTTCACTATAGAAACATTTGGTAAGTATCCATAACCTACACTTTGTGTAAAAAGGTAAAGAAGAATGGAGTTAGTACAAGAGTACACAAGTATTACAACCATGCAAAAACATGCATTTAAAAAGGGACATTTCCTTTGAAACCATGCATCATGCCTTTTTGTGAAAACTTCATAAAACATGACACAATAAGCATTATAACATTTACATACTCAATTTAGGCATATTAAATGGTCACAACCTTGCATAAATTAAATCATAGATCGCATTAAATTTATATTAGTCACCACTTTACAGTAAGCTTATTTAAATTCGGTGAGCTTATTTCTCCTTTATTGGTGAACACTTTTTCTTCTTAACTTCTTAACTTCCCAAGTAATACCCCAGGGAAGAAAGTAAAGGCAACTTCACAAATGCCAAGTAAGACATTCTTCATATAGTCTCTAAGACCCACATTATGCATATAAGGTAAGGACACATCATATAGACTTATTAGGAAGCATACCATCACAACAAGTATACATACTACAATGTCATGCATGAGAAACATAAACATGTATATAAACATTAGAACACCTTCCTAGAACTCCCTTGAAGAGCCACTTGTGCAATGCATAGGTAAAGCGTCATACCGTCACCTACACTACACAACTTCCCTTAGGTTATCCTATTTAGGGTCCTTACTTTACTTCCATTGTCCGTTTTACTTTGGGAATCTATAACCTTAACCGACACTAAGAACATGGGTGCTAAATGGAATTTGTCTTGCAGAGCCTTTCACCATGGGAAAGTGCTCTACCTTTCCAAAGTAGAACATTATCACATGCTAGCATATTAGGTGAGGTATTATTCCTATTTCCTTTGGGGCAAGCAGAGTTTATGAAACTTGGAGGTATATATGGAAATGTCACTCTATGACCTTTTGTCTATGAGGCTAACCACCTTGTGAGGACTATGATGAACCTAACTTCCTACTAGGGAAGGGACACCCTCATCTTCATGTTAGTGCTAAGCTAAGTTCCCTTTATTGAAAGCCGTTATTATTCATTACTTTATAAGAATATAATTTAAGAGTTTTACTCCCAATATGCTTAGCTCATATGTCATAAGATGAGAGTTCATCAACCTAATCATGTGAGAAACCTTTCACATGAACATGACATAATCAAGCACCATCTAGTTTAGGGTACTCTTGAGAGCAACATCCAATATCCCCTTTATTGACTAGATCATCATACAAGCATCTTAGACATAGTTTAATATGTGTGTCTATACATATATGTGAACAAACCTTTCGCATAAAGACCCTCTGACCACAAATGTTTATACTTGTATTTCATTCATGCATAAGAGTATAGGTGTAACTATATGAGCAATACTTTTATGTAAACGCATTTAGACACTATGCATATTCATACTTCATCACATCATGCACTTGACATCATAGAATGTAAGACATATTCATAACATGCTCATGCATGCCTATTCATGTACATAAATAACCAACCTAGGAAATATCCTATCAAGGCACACTATACAATGCATAAACAAGGTCTTATACCCTTGTGAATACTCGTTCACCTATCATGTCATCCTAGTTAAAGGATACATAACATATTTCATGGATATGTACTTTACATGCATAATAGTATAATGAAAATGTCCTTTAATTAGACACCATGATCCTATAATACTTATAAACATGCATGAGGTGTGTGTGTACATTGGTAAAAATGATCACATAATGGCTATCGAAAACATACTGAGGCAGCCACCCTCTTAAAATCATAATGCACATTAAATCAAAGACCACACGTCATAAGTTAGCATAGGAGATAAGATAACTTCAACACTTGCATTCAGGACTCCTATCCATACCTAATCATATATTCATAAAGGGGTACACAGGTATGGGTTATTAATCATTATTACTTCATCAATGGCAGAACCTAAGCATAAACCTAACATAGTCATTCACAAGCTTATACATAAACAACACAATGTAGATCACAACTAGAACAGAATACTAGACATGCTTCACATTTGGTGATCATCACTACCACACCTTCATAATACAATTGTTTCAATGAAACGATCACATCAAATACATAATGGCAATAAAGTAAACACAATCACCATAAATGGACCATAAAAAAAATTACAATACAAGGCCAATCATCTGGCAATTCTATAAGATAAGTAGGGGAATCGAGTAAACCTTACTAACTCATCAACCTTTAATAATCATTGATCCATATTAATATATCATAAAATATTCAGTTATAACTCAGTAGATAAATTTACTATAACATGGACTAAATTATACATAAACCACCACAAGATAATGATACTAACATGTACACTACACCACCAATTCCCGAGTGAGTAGAGACACATAGATACCTTACCCAATCCCCCTTACATTTATGATCATTGATAAATATTTATAATTCATAAATAATAAAATATAAGGCAGTATCTAAAGAGATCATAACCTAATGATATCATACTTTAATTTTCTATAGAATCGAGATCACATTGAAACTACATTAGCAATCTATAGAAGATAGAAGAATTATAGACTAATCTTATTCAAACCTTAAAAGCATGATCCACATGGATCACTAATAAACAATTAACCAACAATATACATAATAGGCAATAGACATAAGCAATTCAACATAATAGAATCACAATTCAAAAAACATAAAATAAAGATCACATTGCCCAAAACATAACCTAATTTGACAATTTAAGAGGCCATGGGTTCATCATGAAATTGTATTGAATTTGACTTAAAATTCAGTACATTATCATCAATTCATTATAAACATGGTTTTGAAAATGTATTGAGAAAGAACCCATGGCCAGATTGAAGTATAGATAATTTGATCATGAAACTTCTTCGAAAACATTGGAATGAGATCTTTAGATTTAAGATTATGTAAAGAGGAAGAATCACCATACCTAATTGTAGAAGAAATACATGAATAATTCATGAATAAACCATCACAATCCTATCTACAATTTGTTCTTGATCTTCGTTTCCAATGAGGTTTCTAGACAGAGTTTGGTTTGGGAGGGAAGTCTAATTTTGAGAATTGAATTTGGGTTTGGGGTTTTGATGTTATAAAAAACCTTAAAATACAAAAAAATAAAAAATTAATCCGCCTAGGTTCAGGTTAGGACGTGGGGTAAATTTTCCATTCACCCCTTTAATAAAACAGAACGGCTGGCAGTTGACACAGGCTGCATCGATGCCCAGTATGTCCAATGACAGATCGTACTGTTGGACTTCATCGGAGTCAGAGTCATGTAATTGGATAAATCGTTAAGCAGGATAAAACTTGAACGAATAAAACTTGAACGATGCCTCCCCATCGACGGGGCGTAGTTGCACCAACGAGGCACCATTCAAGCCCGTCGTTTGACACTACCAAGGCAGTGCCTAGATTGTGTTTGTGGTCCTCCTTGAGGGCCATTTGTGGGGCCCTTTTGGAGTCGTACCCAAATGTTTCAAACATTTACGCACGTATTAACATGTCAATAAGCTTTGATACAAGTTTCTCCCAAAATAAACATGTAAAACATATAAAGATTGATACGCTTAAACTTACTTTTCAAATAAGAAGTAAAGTAATTGTATCAAGTAAAGAACCTAACTAATGAGGTTGGGATGGATCTTAAGAAGAAAATAATTAAGGCTTAACTTTATTTTATTATCACTATTATTTAGTCAACTATTTCCCAAGAAAACAAAAGATAAAAAAGGGGTTTTTATTTCTAAATTAATGAAAATAAGTAACTAAATTAAAATAAAAAACTAAAAGATTCAAATGTCGGAGCTTAATAAATTAATAAAGTAACTAGGGCTTACGTGATCCCCAAAGGTTCCTAACATGATAATTCTAACTATAACAATTCTCTCCTAGTATCTTGCATGTAAAGTTATAAGTTATGCGTCTTTAAATTCCTTGTCCGGCATCTAGAAAATTTCGTTATGCATCTTGGTTCGGCTACGTGTGTTTCTATACTAACCCTTACCTTTACCTCATATTAAGTATTGTATTCGATATTTGACTAAGTTATTACCTCTAGCAACCGACACTAGCCTAATAGATAG
This sequence comes from Solanum corneliomulleri, assembly GCA_027704805.1. Taxonomy (NCBI): domain Eukaryota; kingdom Viridiplantae; phylum Streptophyta; class Magnoliopsida; order Solanales; family Solanaceae; genus Solanum; species Solanum corneliomulleri. The sequence continues at coordinate 37,491,287 of JAKWIY010003061.1, forward strand.
TGTACAATAAATCTATGTTGATAATTCTTTTCCTATTATCTACCTCCTTGGTCCGGCAAGTAGAATTAAGGCAAGTTATAACGTTGGCCATCCGTTAAAAATACTTCTAAACAAAAGAATTATCAATACATGCAAGACACAATTCTAGAATTGCTATTTTATTTAGATTTTACCTCATTATTCACCCATGGTTCCCACAACCCTAGTTATGGAGTTTAGTTACCTAAGGTCATAATCGCTCTATTCATATATTTAATATAAGAATTCATGCACTTACTTTAATGAGAAAGAATAGAATCCAAAAATACACTTGATTAATCTACATAACCACCTACAATCAATTCCAGAAAAAGTTTATCAATTACTGAAAATAATTCTTCAATACATGAACAAGAGAACTATTAATTATCGAAAAGTCTAACCCCAAAAATGAGGTTTTTTTAACTATTAATAATAAAAAAAAATACATAATAAAAGAAGGATTATAATTACTGAAAATCTGTCCAAACACGTCTGAGTCGACGGATCGTGACGGACCCTAGTGGTAACGACGGGCCGTCATGGCCTCTGTCGTCCATACTTCACAAATTCTTCTGTTGCTTTCTTCGTTACCCTCAATGAACAAGTATGATGGACCGTTCCAAGAACGACGGTCCGTCAAGGATATCCGTTCCTAATACTTTAACTTCTTGGAAGTTGGGTACTTGGACTACTCTTTGATCGTTACGACCAACCAGCTAGATGGACTGTCGTGGCTATGACGGTCTGTCATGGAATTTTGTAATCCCACACTAGGTTAGACTTCCCCATCTTCCTTCAGCAGTTTCTCTCTTCACTATGATGCCACCTACGGACTGTCACAGACTCGATGGACCATCATAAGCTCCGTAGGTGGTCACTTCTGCATTTTTTGCTCAAAAACTTCCGCGCTAATCTTTGGACAAATTTAATGCAAATAAGGAGAAACATACATAAAAATCAATAAAAAAAGGCTTTTGGACACACACTAAACTTAAGGAAAAAGCATTAAAAGTACTTTGAAAACACGGTACATCAACACCCTCAACTTAAATTCGTTGTTTGTCCTCAAGCAAAGCACTATTACTCACTACGAAATCTTTGTACAAGAGTATCCATGTTTTTAGGTTTCACCATCATTTGGCTATAAATACCGATCATTCTCTCATGTTTATGCATGTTATCACTATTAGCCTTGAATAATGAGGAACCAGACCATGACACAGACTCACCACGAACTAACACCTATCCTCTTCAATTTCTCACCGAGGTGCTAATATTTCTGGTATTTCAACTAGTGTCCTCACTTCATAACAACATCCTCATTTTTCACACAATGATTTCAATTTGAGTATAAGGATTACTTTTTAACACTCACTCACAGAACGAATTCACAACTATTCATACATATTGCCATAAGCTTGCCCTCAATTTCACTGCTTTAAGTTTGCCATACAACTCTTAGGATCACGGTAGGACTTTCTTAGCTTGTAACATAGGCTCAGGGTTAGGTAGGGTATATTTAGGTATACTTTAGTGACATGTTGCACTCATTGACATATCAGCTGAATGTACCACCTTTTTATCATTTTATTTCTTCCAATTTCTAAATTTTCTTTTTATCTTGTTGTTTTCCCTTTGATATCCTTATATGTTAGTGACTTTTATTTATTTTTTAGTCACTTCTATTTTTTTCTTTCTTTCTCTTTATTCTTTCAACCCCACTTTCCGGAGTACTCCTTATAACAACCACCCTCTACTCATGACTTTGCCACGAGTCAAGGTTCACAATACCCACGGTTCGGTCAGGGCAACGACAAGGTTGTTTTCTGCACGATCCACCCTTAACTTATATTTTTGGCATAAACTGAGATGCACATGTCCAAGGAGGGACCAGGGCCAACACATTGTTCTCAGAGAAGATCAGTTGGGTTGAAAAAGAAGTATCTGTTTTTAGGCTCAAATCATTATAATCAATACGAAATTAACTTAATTTTTTTTTTGGGGGGGGGGGCTCAAGATTGACTATTTCGAACAAAGACCTATGATACTTTCCTAATTGTTCATTTTGGCTTACTTTTAGCAACACTAACAAGGCAAGTTCTAGATCAGTCTCAATGGTGGATCCTTCAAATTTTCTAACACTCACTTGAAATTCATTACATTCCAAGATTATTAGAAAACTAGTTCGAGTCTTAGATTCAAGGTCATGCCGTAGTTTATCTCTATGTCATGTTTAGAGCCACACAATTATAAATTACTATGCCTAGTCATGCATCATTTTCACATTGGGATATCATATTTGTTTTAGCCATCATGCTTCAGAGTTATACTATGTACACAATATATAACATGCCCGTTCAACAATAAATGTAATCAGTCTTTTAGGAAAAAAATAACACATGCAAGAAAACTCAAAAAAAGGATCGTGAATTGGGCTACTCAGACTTCACCCTAGCACTCACTTTCCATTTACCCCACCCCCAACAAAAAGATATGCAATTGTCCCGAATGCATAGAAAAACTGAAATACGAGAGTGGTAGGTGAAGTATACATGATGCGCAAAGCGCCGTCGATAAGCAAGCTGGTGTGTCCGGTTCCTTGGAACCCACTACCTATGTAGTCTAGGCACCCTCAGTAGTGTCCTTATCAGAAACAAAACTATTTGTCATGCCTCCCGCTGTCTCCACATCTCTGGAGCTAGATGCCCCGGCAACAGACTCTAGAACCCTAATCTTACGTGCCTCCTCATCAGCAATCGAGGATCTCCTCGTAGCCTCCTTCTCACGGCTCTCCTTCATCCTTGACCTAGCCTCATCCTTCTCTCGACCCCTGCGCCGCTTGGCATGCTCTCGAGGGGGAGGTGGTGGAATCTCTAAAGTGGAGGATAAAGCAGCAAATATTGTGTCCTCAGCAGGCTCTGCAGAAGGGGCCTCAGAATCAGGAACCCTAGCCTCTAGGATCATATGAAGATGTGCTCTCAATTTCTCAACCGCATCCTCAAGGGTCGACACGTCAACATGAGGGGATGGCCGGGCTACCACCTGCAACTCAAAAGCATGTAAGCACTAATGAACCTCTGTGATATTTCTCTCTTTTTGTTGTTCCATCTTACGCTCCAAGCGCTCCTCCACCTCAGCAATAGACCTCTGCATCCAAGGATGGATTTGATGCAGAAGTTTGGCCATTTAAGCCTCTAGTTTCCTGACCCTACCAAGTAGGACCAGAGTGGGGGAAGGGGCTGAGCGAGAGGAGCTTGGGGCAGTGCTACTACCCAGGATAGACTCGACCGAGGTAGTGTCAGTGGGTGCTGAAGTAGCCTGCGTAGCCGTTCGACCATGTGCTACAGTATCAGCCAGATTCTCACCAAGTAGAGGCAGCTCCGGAGGGGCCCTTTGCGTGGATTCAATGTTCCAGATGGTCACACCTGCGGAACATAAAATGGTAGGGAAAAGGGTGAAAATGGGGTTAGCACATCACTAGTACTAATTATGAGACCATATTCACACACAACATAAAATCATCTTAGAAAGGGACAGTTCATTAAGTATCAAATTAACTTTGAAAAGCCTTATGAACATTCAAGAACCTATGGAAATCAATAAGACAAATTCATTAAGTCAAGACCATGTACATCACAAGACCACCATTACTAAGTCTAGTAAAGCCAACGTGCATATCAACAAAATTGAGCGCACAATCAAGACAACTCTATCATCAAGTTATAGAATAAAACAAGCATGTATTAGAGTTCATAACATAATAACCAAAGAAACATCATTACTCATGAACCCTTATTAAGTCTACTAGTGCAATTACTAAGAAAAGCCCCATAAACATAGACAATCAAGTAAACCCAACAAGAACCATAATGAACGTCCAACTTCACCTAGAATATCATTAAGAGTACATATCATCATATTTTAGCAATAGAGACCAAACACATATTCATAAGTGAAACTAACGTTATACAGTATCATCAACATGTAAGATCATCATTTTCATGTCATTTACATTTATAAGCATATAAATATATAAGAACATCCATGTAAGGATTCCCTTAAGGCTAACAAATGTAATGTATTGGTAGAGTCCCATTCTCCTACCTAGACTAAGCTAAACCCTTCATGTCATCCAAATTAGAGTTTATTCTTTACTTCATTTTATATTTTGGGAACATCTTACCATATCCGACATAGACCACATGAGCTAAAGTAGAACTCGGTGTCATGGAACCCTACAAAGAATGAAGGCGGACTACTTGCCAAGGTAGTATCAAAACATGAACATACCATCTATGTGGATTCACTAGCTAGTATTTGTATGGGGGCAACATAGTTATAGAACTAGTAGATGAAGTTGGAACAGTCATTATGCTGCATGCATTATAGTATCAAATCTCATGATTACTTTAGTGATCCTACCTTCCTAATGTGGGAAGGGACAGTACTCATTCTAGTTCGGCTTGGTACGAAGGTAGAGTCCCTTTTGAAATCAATTTAAATCCTTTACTAATCATGGAAGCTTAATGTAGGTCATACGGTCTATCCCTTATATATACATCATTATAATTCAATAAGAATTTCATAATTATTTTGTTTTCATTTCAATTAAAAGATGTGAGGTTAGAACATTTACATAGTCAAATCATCATAAGGTACATTGGTAAGTTATCAACATCCTTATAACATGTATATCTTCGCAAATAACTCACAATCCATAGTTCAAGAATTCAAATTTAATATCATAAGAAGCCTATCATCTTAAAAAAAAAAGGTGTAATTTCAATACAACATCATCACTTTATCACAAATAATCATAATTGAAGTAAATAATAGAGAACAGAGGACATACCCAATCTTCTACACAATGCCATTATCAATGTCTTACCATCGACCATCCAATTCAACCCAAAAATGGGTAAAGTATCATAACACAATAGTTACCAACATAATAATGAAGTTAATTGAATCATTACACAATAATTCATCACTAGTTCATAGACTAGAATTAGAGACTTAAGTAAAATTGATGATGTACTTCAGAACCTATGTCAATTAACAAAGGACTAGCATAATTAGATTACAATACATCACAATATAATATTAAATTGGAATATTAAAAACATATAATAGTTATTCACAAATTAACCAAGCCAATTGTATCAACACTATACAATTCAATTCATGATCATAACATAGGGTTAAGGGGAAAAAATCATCTTCCACAAACCAGGTCAATTCATAAAAAAATAGTACAATATATTCATAAGACATGTTAATATACTCATAATAACCAAAATAAATCATTAATATAGCAATTCACAAGATAAATTTCATATTAGAATAAAACGCACATGAATTTCATACTTTTTAAATCAATTTGGAGGAGCCCTTTGGGCAAAGAAATCTCAAAGGTGAAAGGAATCCCATACCCCACTAATTGCTGATGTTATATGTAGAAAAATTGATCCTTCGCATCCCTATGGCCCTTATTTGCTTGGTATTCAATGGGGCTGCTTTGGGCGAGAGAAAGAAGAAAGATGGAAGAGTAATTGGTTTTGGGAAATTATGAGGGTTAAATGAGGTTTAGACATAGGGTAGTTTATATATGGATTTCACATACTTAATTAACCACCCCCTAATACCTAATTAACCTCCTAAATAAATTAAATATTTAAATAAATTAAGTTAAAAAAGGCATCAACGCAGGGGCCTGACCCACGAGACCCTGACTGACATGCTATAGTTCAGTCGACGCCCTTTCTCCCCTCTGTCCTGCACACCCGTCGTTGGTGTCAGAGACCACACCAATTAAACCATTATAGAAAGTTGCTAAATGTTGGTCGACGAATGCATCGACAAACGTCAATTTGACCACGCCTCGTCGCTTGCACAAATAGATAGACACTACCGCTTAGAAGATTTTTGCCGTGATGCAGGGGTCCTCGTCAAGGGTCCTTGGTTGGTAATCTAATACGAGTTAGAAACCTTACCACAAAAACTCATCATATTCTGACTCTTTAAACAGAGTCAGGCTAATGCTTACTATCAACTCTTGAACTAGTTTACGGATGTCATGGACGTTCCTAGCTGTTTTGATTCTAAAATTTCCTAAATGACTGATACATTATAGCTGACATAAAAAATATGCTACAACTCTTATAATCTCATGTTAAGATCTAGATTAGACATTCCAGATTATAATATCCCTCTCTTAGGTACATCGTTCCTGAATGACACTAAAATTATTATAAAAAGGAAGGAATAGACTCAAGACTACAAGACTAACCAAAAAAACATATCAAAACATGAGCCACAATTCAAAATCATCATAACCACATAACAATTTTCACAATGCACTCAAAACATCCTTTTTTTTTTAACTAATAAGAGTTCATAATATATTAGATGCTTATTAATTATGCAAAAGATTTCTACAACTCATATCAACATGTTTAATACAATTCATGAAGGCAAAATATACCCAAATTCACAACATAAACTCAAAACAAGACAAAAGTAGCATTTTAATATTTTAGGAATAATTTTACTTTAACTCACCATAACAGGCACCTCTATGATTAACTTATCAAAAAATACAACAAATTCCAAATGAACTCATTATTTTCACTATAATTAGGAATAACTAACCTTAGTTATCAAATAGATGAGGCTAACGGTACTTCATGTTGGCCTCAGCCTCCCATGTTGCACCCTCAACTAGGTGATTATTCTATAATACCTTTACGCAAGTCACCTCTTTGTTCCTTACGTTATTTAATTGTCTATCAAAGAGTTTAATTGGAAACTCCTCATGAGAGAGGTTCTCTTGAACACTAGACCTTTAAAAGGAAGAATGTACTCGGGATCACCAATAAACTTCTAAATCTTGGAGTATGGAACATCAGATGAACCAAAGAAAATTCACTAGGAAACCTCAACTCTTATGAAACCTTACCAATCTTATGCAAAATTATATAGGGACCAACGTAACGAGGACTTAACTTTCCTTTATTTAAAAATATCACCACCCCTTTCATAGGCAAAATTTATAGATACACTTTATCATCTTCTTCAAATTCCAATTCCCTTCTCCTATGGCGGCATAAGACTTTTGCTGGCTATAGGCTAATTTCAAGCGATTCCTTATAATATGAACCTTCTCCAAAGTATTATAAATCAAATTGTGAACAAAGTATGAAGGCTAACCCACTTCAAACCATCCAATTGGAGATCTACATCTACTACAATATAAGGTTTCATAAGAAGCCATAGATATAAATGAATGGTAACTAGTGTTGTAAGAAAACACAACGAAAGGCAAGTGATTATGTCAATTTCCATTTAAATCAAGTATACAAGCTATAAGAATATCCTTACGTGTTTGAATTTTCATGCCCCGAGCTAACCCCAAGATGCGAACACAGAACCTAGGACAACAAGTAATCCCAAGCTATATCTGCTAGCATGTGCATGAGCACACAAAAGAATATTAATTGTTACGGAAGGTAAATCATAAATTTAAACTCAAAAGATGGGAAAACTCATATTCTATAATTGAGATTAATGAAATTAATGAGCTTAATACATATTCTATAACTGAGATTAATGAAATTAATGATCTTAATACAATGAAGTTATTAACTCAATACTAAGCTGAAATTAACTATGTCTGAAATAAGCCTCTAAACTGGACCAGAACTACTAGGACAAGCCCCAGCTAAATCTAGCAAAAACTTAAACTAAATGACTAAAGACTTAAATGACACTCATGACTGTTGTCCTAGGAGAATGAGAAATCACCACTGAATCTACTTAAGTGGAGATCTAAACAATGTTCTATGCGTGATCTGGATGCTTAGAACCTGACCCTACATCCCGAGAAAATGTAGCGCACATCTGCGTCAGTAGTTGAAAGGTACTAAGCATGTAGGGTAGAGTAAAGTTGAAAAAAACATAACTTGAACAAGCATAAAAGAAAGTATATTAATATGCACATGATATTCGTTTTATGAATGCTAAGATAACTTAGTGCAATGACCAATTTATAACATGCTGAAACTGAATGCTAAGTAAAGTGAAAAATGTTCAATGCAAGCGAGTCTGACTGAACTGTGGGACCTACTAATAAGCGATAATAGAGCCACATGAGCTAAATGTGGAGTCCAATGTATACGCCCCATCAAAAAAACCAAATATACCCTGCCAAAGGTATAAACATAGATGGCGTGATCACTAAACTAAATGCCCAGAGAGGAGACTTGCAACCCATGACAAGAGAATAAAAAATCAGACTGAAAACTAGGGACCAGACTGTAAACTAGGGACCCAATGGGTGAATGGAACCCACTAGTGAAATCCCACATACTAGGTGATGAAATCCACGGAAAGTATATATGGTGGTGCTTGTGGCGTTGTTGAACTAGGATTCTTGAGTTTTTTCTCCTTTGTTTCTTCTAATTTTCTATGTTTTGATTTAATGATTTGACTTATATATGTTTTAATTATGTTTCTAGGCTTAAAATGACTAAAATATGATTATTTAGGGTCAACCGACATATTTTAAGGTTTAAATAAAGTGGAAAAGACCAAAACACACCTGGAGAAGTTGTTGTCGGACCAAACGACGACCAGGATTGACGATCCGTTATCTGAACGACGCCCAATTGTTGGGTCCGTCGACTGTTCCTATTCGACAGACCTTTACTAAAATGTACATAACCTTTTACTCAGAGGTCCGATTTATGAAAGATCGTGGTTGTGGAGAGATAATTAAATTATCTATCTATGAATAGGTCGTGGAAAAAACTTGGTATCATAGCACTAGGTTTAAGTGTCCTAGGATGTCAGAAAATCCGCACTAAGTAGAGTCTTTTTCATGGGTACAAAGTTCACCACATCTAATTAGAGAGAGGCTCTGAAGTGTTTTAGGAAAAAAACTTCACTTTCTTGGTATTCTTATCGTGTGTTAGGTATGATCTTATTCCATTCTAACTTTATGTTCTATGTTTCAGATCATGCATCCTCGTAGAGCTAACGCTAGGAATGCGAACACCGAAATACAAATACAGCTCCTGTAGCCACATATCAGGAAGTAACCAATGCTAAGTTCAGAAATTCCATACAGATTTGGCTTAGTATATGACTAACAAGAACAATTGGGTTCATGCTCATGTGAATAAAAATTGTGGATCAGTGGTATCAAAGGTCTGTGACTTTATGAGGATGAATCCTCTAAGTTCTTAGTATCGGAAGCTAATGAGGATCCTCAGAATTTATTAGATGAGATCAAGAAGATATATTAGATAATACTAGTCACTGGAATGATTGGGTAGAGTTAGTGTCATACCAGTTGAAGGATGTTGCTCATATCTTCTACCCTCAGTGGAAGGAGCATACGGGTGCAAATGGGGCTCATATCACTTGGGACTGTTTTAGTGAGACTTTTCTCGACAGGTTTTTCCCAATAGATTTTACAGAAGCAAAAGACCATGAATTCATGAACTTAATTGTCACGACCCAAATCGGGGACGCGACTGGCACCCACATTTACCCTCCTATGTGAGCGAACCAACCCATCTAAACCTTAACATTTCAAAGATATATAAACAGAAAATAATGCGGAAGACTTAACTCATTAATAAGCAATTCAAACTATTATTATTATCCCCAAAATCTGGAAGTCATCATCACAAGAACATCTATCTCAAATTACTAAACTAGGAATGTCTAAGAACAAAAATAACTAAAAAGCTAGTCCATGCCGGAAGTTCAAGGCATCAAGACTTGAAGAAGAAGACCCAGTCCAAGCTAGAAGCATTAGCTCACCCTGAAGATCCGGTGTGACGAAGACTGGCTTGATTTACTGCTGAGTTGAAGTTGACGGAACGTTTGCTGCATTCCACAAATAACAAAGAAGAAAACATAAAAGTAGGGGGTCAGTACAACCACAAGTACTGAGTAGATATCATCGGCCAACTCAAAATAGGGAACAGTATATATCAATAATAATGTAAATCAACTACAATACTCAACATGTAGCAATAACAATATTAATTCTCAATGAATACAACCGAGTTCACACATGGGGACTCAAGCCTCAATACCATACTCATTTGGGAATTAAGTTCATTAGATTGAGTATATTCATTATCTTTCAAGATTCATTATCTTTCTTCCTCTTGTGTCGGTACGTGACACTCCGCTCCTCTATTCTATCCTGGTGCCGGAACGTGGCACTCCGATCCTCATATACTATCCTGGTACCGGAATGTGGCACCCGATCCATATACTATCCTGGTGTCGGAACGTGACACCCCGATCCCATTCTTATCCTGGTACCGAACGTGGCCCCGATCCATAATTCTATCCTGGTGTCGAAACGTGACACTCCGATCCTCATTCTATCCTGGTACCGGAACGTGGCACCGATCCCCTAATTCATCAAGCCTTCTTTTACACTAAGGCATCATCATTCTCATTATATAATTTATCAAGCCTTCTTTCATACTAAGGCATCATCAATAACAATGAATTAGGGTTCTTTCAAGATTTGGGATTCAATAGCTTCATCATGCTTTGTAGTTCATCACAATTTCCTAATCATAATCATGCAAGCATACATTTAAGCACATAGTAGGGTTTACAATACTATCAACACATATCATTCACTATTGAGAGTTTACTACGAGTAGCATGAAAACCATAACCTACCTCCACCGAAGAATTGAATTCAAACAAGCAAATTCCTCAAGCTTTGATATTCCTCTTCGTTTCTCCTCTCACGTTCAATCTCTCTTTCCTTGTTCTTTCTGTTTGTTTTATTCAAACCCCCCTTCTCTTCCCTAATTAACAATAATTAAGTGTAAAAGAGGACAATAAAACCCACTAATTAACTTAAGGTTACCTCCTTTAACCCCCAAGTAATTAGACTTATTAATATTAACCCTCAATCTTTATAATTAAGGAAAGAATAGTCCAAAACGACCCTTAAAAACGTGTAGAGGAATCCTTTCTGCCTGGGATTTGCGCAACCTGTGACGGCCGTCGTGCCTGCGACGGTCCGTCACACAGGTCGTCGCACCCCCTCAACTCAAGTGGCCTGTGACGGCCCGTCACACCTGTGACGGTCCGTCCTGTACCTCCGTCATGACGGTCAGAAACTCGTTTCTTGTACCAAATTCTCAAAAGTTGAAGTGTTTTGCAACGGGAACTCACGACGGTTCGTCGTGGATGTGACGGCACGTCCTGCAGGTCCGTCACAATTTACAGAGAGTCGATTTTCAGTATCCAATTTCAGAATTCTAAGTATGCTGAAATGATGCACCCTCGACGGGTCGTCGTGCCTGTGACGGTCCGTCGCAGTGCCCGTGGTCTTGGCCTGTTTTTTCAAGAATTAAAATATGCTCAAAACGACTAAACGGTCGTTACAATAGATACCAATTTACCCATCGTTCGTCCCCGAACGATCAAAAGAAGAAAAACAATGGCGAAAAGGAGTACCTGAATCTGTAAACAGATGTGGGTATTTTTCTTGCATATCTGGCTCCTTCTCCCAAGTAGCTTCTTCAGCCGGTCGATTCTTCCATTGGACCTTGATGGATGCAATTTCCCTCGACCTCAACTTGCGAACCTCGCTATCTAAAATAGCAACTGGTTCCTCCTCATAAGTCAAATTCTCATCAAGCAAAACTGAATCCCAACGGATGATGTAGTTTCCATCTCCGTGGTATCTTTTCACATGGATACGTGAAATACCGGATGCACTCCAGACAGCCCGGGGGCAAGGCTAATTCATAAGCCACCTCCCCTATTCGCTAAGCACTTCAAATGGTCCAATATACCTTGGACTTAACTACCTCTTTTACCAAACCGCATCACCCCTTTCATGGGTGAAACCTTCAACAAGACTTGTTCACCTTCCATGAACTCCAAGTCTCTAACCTTCCGGTCTGCATACTCCTTTTGTCTACTTTGCGCCGCTAGAAGCTTTTTCTTGAATGCGCTTCACCTTATCTAACGAATCCCTCAAGAGGTCAGTACCCCAAGGTCTAACCTCAAATGCATCAAACCACCCATGAGAGATCTACACTCCTCCATACAATGCTTCAAATGGAGCCATATCAATACTAGAGTGATAACTATTATTGTATGAAAACTCTGCCAAAGGTAAGAAGCTATCCCAATGGCCACCAAACTCTATCACGCATGCACGAAGCATATCCTCCACACTTGAATCGTTCGCTCAGACTGACCATCGGTCTTAGGGTGAATGCCGTGCTAAGGTCCCACCTAGTACCCAATTCGGCATGCAATGTTTTCCAAAACTTAGAAGTAAACTGCGTACCTCTATCTGATATGATGGATAGTGGAACCCCATGCAATCGAACGATTTCTGAGATGTAGATTTTTTCTAACTTCTCTGCATTGTAAGTCACCTTGAATGGGATGAAATGAGCAGACTTAGTTAACCTATCAACAATCACCCAAATGGAGTCATACTTACCCATTGTATTTGGAAGACCAACCACAAAGTCCATTGCGATTCTCTCCCACTTCCATTCAGGAATGGGCATTCTCTGAAGCGTTCCTCCGGGCCTCTGGTGTTCATACTTTACTTGTTGATAGTTTGGACATTTGGCAACAAACTCAACAATATCTCGCTTCATTCTACTCCACCAGAAGTGTTGCTTTAGGTCGCGATACATCTTGGTTGCACCAGGATGTATAGAATATCCGGAACTATGAGCCTCTGTCAGAATAGTGGTGATCAAATCACCGATGCGGGGTACACATACCCTTCTCTTTATCCTCAAAACACCTTCCTCATCAATTGTTGCTCTTTAGCCTCTCCTTGCAACACCTTATCTCGAATCCGGATTAATTTCTTCATCATCAAACTGCTTCCCCTTAATCTTTTCAGGAGGAAAGAGGATCTTGCCTCCACACAAGCTAACAATCCTCCCTTCTCATTTACTTCTAATCTCATGAGGTCATTAGCCAAAATCTGCACTTCTCTAGCCAATGGGCGTCTAGAAGCTTGCAAATGAGCTAGACTTCCCATGCTTCCGGCCTTTCTACTCAAGGCATCTGCCACAACGTTCGCCTTCCCCGGATGATACAAGATAGTGATGTCGTAGTCCTTAAATAGTTCCATCCATCTCCTTTGTCTCAAGTTCAAATCTTTCTGAGTAAAGACATACTGTAGACTACGATGATCCGTATAGACTTCACACTTAACCCCATATAAATAATGCCTCCATTGCTTTAGTGCAAATACTACCGCGGCCAACTCTAAATCATGGGTCGGATAGTTATGTTCATGCACCTTTAGTTGCCTCGAAGCATAAGCAATCACATTCTTCTCTTGCATTAGCACTGCACCCAACCCAGAATAGGATGCATCACAATAAACAATGAAGTTTTTACCCTCTACTTGCAAGGTAAGAATTGGTGCGGTAGTCAACAAAGTCTTAAGCTTCTGAAATCTTTCCTCACATTCATCTGCCCATACAAATGGAACATTCTGCTTAGTCAAGTTCGTCAATTGAGAAGCAATAGAAGAGAATCCCTTGACAGAGCGGCGGTAGTAGCTAGCTAACCCAACAAAACTCCGTATTTATGACACATTAGTGGGTTCTTACCCCAATTCTCACTGTCTCAATCTTAGAGGGATCCACCATTACCCATCCTTAGAAACCACGTGCCCCAAGAAGGAACACTGCATCTAGCCAAAAACTCACACACTTAGAGAACTGGCATAAAAGCTTTTTCTCCCTCAACATTTCAAACACAATCCTCAAATGCTCCTCATGTTCCTCCTTACTTTTAGAATATACCAGTATATCATCAATAAACAACGATCACAAAGAGATCCAGATATGGCTTAAAAATCCCATTCATCAAGCTCATGAAAGCAGCGGGGGCATTGGTAAGACCAAAGGACATCACTACAATTAAATGCCTATACCTAGTCCGAAAAGCGGTCTTTGGCACATACGCTGCCCGTATTTTCAATGATGATAAACGGATCTCAAGTCGATCTCGAGAAACCAAGACACCTTGTAGCAGTTGTAGTTGATCGAATAATCATCATGCGGGAAGAGGATATTTGTTCTTAATAGTTACCTTGTTCAACTGCCGGTAATCTATGCACATTCGAAAACTCCCATCCTTCTTCATTACAAACAAAACTGGAGCCCCCAAGGAGATGCACTTGTCTAATGAAACCTTGCTCAACAACTCTTGAAGTTGGCCTTTAACTCTCTTAACTCCGCGGGAGCCATTCTTAAGGGGGTATAGAAATGGGGCGAGGCCCGGTTGAAGATCGATAAAAAAGTCAATATCCCTATCTGGTGGCATACCAGGAAGATCTGCAGGGGAACACATCCAAAAACTCGCGGACTACCAAAACCGACTCAATCGAGGGTACTTGAGTAGTGTCGTCCTTGAGATGTGCAAGAAAGCTAAACACCCTTCCTAACCATTTTCCTTAGCACGAAGAAGAAGGAGGATAATACGCACTGGATTGGAAGTGTAGTCACCCTCCCACACTAACGGATCGTCCCAGGCTTGGCTAGCGTCACTGTTTTAGCATTACAATCAAGATCGCAAAATTCGGAGAAAGCCAAGTCATACCCAGAATTACATCAAAATCAACCATTTCTAAGATAACCAGATCACATAAGTGTTGCTCCCACAAAGTTCACCAAACAAGACCTATATACCCTTTCAACTACTACAGAATCACCCACCGGAGAGTAGAACACGAATAGGCATATCAAGTAGTTCAAAACATAGATTTAGACCATTAGCAAATGATGAAGATACATATGAAAATGTAGATCCAGGATCAAACAATACGGAAGCCATGCAATCACAAACCAGAAGATTACCTGTGATAACAGCATCAGATGTCTCCGCCTCCGATCTCCCAGGGAAAGCATAACAATGGGCCCTTTCGTTGGTTTGCCCGTTGCCCCTACCATGTTGTGATTTAGGGGCTCTAGTTTGCCCATCACCTCTGCCGTTTTGGTGACCACCATTTCCTCGGCCACCACGCCCTCCAGAATAACGGCCTCTACCAGGACCACCTCTACCTCTAGCTAGTGGGGTTCTATAACTCTGGTTTGGACAATATCTCTTAATATGTCCAATCTCCCCACATCCATAACACTCTCCGGGTTCATGCATAGGTCTCTTAGAGAAGTGTTGACCGTTCTGAGGTGGACCCCCAACTACAGTCTGTAGTGAAGACTGAATTGGTCGAACTGATATCCTCCAAAACTCTGTCCTCTAGAGTAGGAAACCACTAAAAAACCTCCCTTTCGAAACCTCTTTGATGTCGATGTGGTTGAAGTCATCTGGGTTCACTCCTTCACCTCTATCACAAAATCTACCCAACTTCTTGGAAGGATGTTGCCGTTGCCGCTATCTGTAAGGCTGAAATCCGCAATTCCTGACTCAACCCCTTCACAAAACGGGCGGATCCGTTCTTGTGGACTGAAACACAAAGTTGGGGGGCATACCTTGATAAGCACGAAACTTAGCCTCGTATGCATTAACCGTCATCCTCCCTTGCTCGAGACTCAATACTCATCCCGTTTTTCTATCTCTCAAAGTCCTTGGGATATACTTCTCCATAAACAGGGTAGAGAATGATTCCCAAGTCATAGGTGGTGCCTCTGTTGGTTGACACTCAACATGTGATCGCCACCACATTTTTGGCGTTCCCTTGAAAACTGATAGCTTACGAACTCAACGCCAAACCGTTCTACTATACCCATCTTGTGTAGTTAGCTCATGACAATCAACCAGAAAATCATAAGCATCTTCAGATTTTGCACCCTTGAAGACTGGAGGTTTCAATTCAAGAACTTACTGAAAAGTTCGTGTTGATCGTTTGTCATTATCGGCCCAAGTCAGAACGTGGGAATGTGCCTATCTCTAATGAGGGCATCCATGCGGGGGAGACATAGTAGCCGCATGTGTCGTACCTCTGAAACCGGAGGTGTTGGTGCAGAAACCACTGGAGGTGCCTGACCGTGATCAGATAAACCGCTACGATAAGCGAGAACCTGATTGATCATCTCTGGGGTAGGTTGGGGGGCAATTCCTCATTCTGCTCTTGTTCATTCTCCCCATCCCCCTTCTCTTTACCACTTCCTCAGTCGGTGGAGGAGTCACTGCCCTAGCATCAGATGGGCTAGGTGCTCGTCCTCTTCCTCTAGAGGACGTCCTCCCACGACCTCTACCACGGCTCTTGCCGCTGCTCTTCCTCGAGCCACAGCCCCAGTGGCTGGCTCAGATATTCTTGTGTGCCGTTGTTGCTGCTGGTGCGTTCGTTGCTCTAGTTCTAACCATCTGCGAAATAGAGTGAAGATGGTCAGATACCAATTCGTATCGCCTAGGACCAATGGACTCAGTAGTAGCACGAAAGAAAGAATGAAAGAGTGAAGTTTCCTATAGTCTTATAGCCTCTCAAGGAAAAGTAAAGGAGTCCCCCTACCGTTCTTAAGACTCTACTAGACATTTTCTTGTGTGATGAGACCAACGAACCTAATGCTCTGATACCAAGTTTGTCACGACCCAAATCGGGGAACGGACTGGCACCCACCATTTACCCCCTTATGTGAGCGAACTACCCATCTAAACCTAAACATTTCAAGTATATCAACAGAAAATAATGCGGAAGACTAAACTCATTAATAAAAACAATTCAAAACTATTATTATTATCCCCAAATACTGGAAGTCATCATCACAAGAACATCTATCTCAAATTACTAAACTAGGAATATATAAGAACAAAAAATAACTAAAAAGCTAGTCCATGCCGAAGTTAAGGCATCAAGACTTGAAGAAAGAAGACCCAGTCCAACTAGAAGCATTAGCTCACCCTGATGATCCGGGTTTGTTGTGAAGACTGGCTTGATTTTACTGCTGAGTTGAAGTTGACGGAACGTTTGCTGCATTCCACAAATAACAAAGAAGAAAACATAAAAGTAGGGGGTCAGTACAACCACAAGTACTGAGTAGATATCATCGGCCAACTCAAAATAGGGAACAGTATATATCAATAATAAGGTAAATCAACTACAATACTCAACATGTAGCAGCAAGAAACAATTAATTCATCAATGAATACAACCGAGTTCAAACATGGTGACTCAAGCCTCAATACCATACTCATTTGGGAATTAAGTTCATTAGATTGAGTATATTCATTATCTTTCAAGATTCATTATCTTTCTTCCTCTTGTGTCGGTACGTGACACTCCACTCCTCTAATTCTATCCTGGTGCCGGAACGTGGCACTCCGATCCTCATATACTATCCTGGTACCGGAACGTGGCACCTGATCCATATACTATCCTGGTGTCGGAACGTGACACTCCGATCCTCATTCTATCCTGGTACCGAAACGTGGCACCCGATCCATAATTCTATCCTGGTGTCGGAACGTGACACTCCGATCCTCATTCTATCCTGGTACCGGAACGTGGCACCCGATCCCCTAATTCATCAAGCCTTCTTTTACACTAAGGCATCATCATTCTCATTATATAATATCAAGCCGTTCTTTCATACTAAGGCATCATCAATAACAAGTGAATTAGGGTTCTTTCAAGATTTGGGATTCAATAGCTTCATCATGCTTTGTTAGTTCATCCAATTTCATAATCATAATCATGCAAGCATACAATTTAAGCACATAGTAGGGTTTACAATACTACAAACACATATCATTTCACTATTGAGAGTTTACTACGAGTAGCATGAAAACCATAACCTACCTCCACCGAAGAATTGAAATTAACAAGCAAATTCCTCAAGCTTTGATATTCCTCTTCGTTTCTCTCTCACGTTCAATCTCTCTTTCCCTTGTTCTTTCTGTTTGTTTTATTCAAACCCCCTTCTCTTACCCTAATTAACATATAATTAAGTGTAAAAGAGGACAAAATAAAACCCACTAATTAACTTAAGGTTACCTCTTTTAACCCCCAAGTAATTAGACTTATTAATCTTAGCCCTCAATCTTATAATTAAGGAAAGAATAGTCCAAAACGACCCTTAAAACGTGTAGAGGAATCCTCTTCTGCTGGGATTTGCGCAACCTGTGACGGCCCGTAGTGCCTGCGACGGGTCCGTCACACAGGTTCGTCGCAGCCCCCTCGAACTCAAGTGGCCTGTGAAGGCCCGTCACATCTGTGACGGTCCGTCCTGTACGCCGTCATGACGGTCAGAAACTTGTTTCTTGTACCAAATTCTCAAAAGTTGAAGTGTTTTGCAACGCTAACTCACGACGGTTCGTTGTGGATGTGACGGCACGTCCTGCAGAGCCGTCACAATTTAAAGAGAGTCGATTATCAGTATCCAATTTCAGAATTCTAAGTATGATGAAACGATGCACCCTCGACGGGCCGTCGTGCCTGTGACGGTCCGTCGCAGTGCCCGTGGTCTTGGCCAGTTTTTCCAGAATTAAAATTTGCTGCTCAAAACGACTAAATAGGTCGTTACATTAATGCAGGGTAACATGAGAGTCGAAGAGTATGGACTTACGTTTAACCAACTCTCCAGGTATGCTCCTCATATGGTTGCTGACTATAGGGCTCAGATGAATAATTTTTTGTATGGAATGTCAGATATGGTGTAAACTAAGTGTAGAAATGCGATGTTACTTGGTGATATGAACATCTCTACACTTATGAATCATGCTCTAAATGTTGGGGGTAATAATCTTACGGAACAGTCTAAGGTAAATAAGAAGGCTAGGATTGGGAATTATGACCATTCTCAGCAAAAATTGGGTGGTGGAAATCGCTCACAGGGTCAGCACAAGTTTTCGGCTCCAGCCCTTTCATTAGCCAGTATTTCATCCTCCATGAATAGGTATGACAAGAAAGTACAACAACAGGCTCTAAATCTCAGGGAAGTTTTTCAGGCACCATGAAAAGAGGGATGTTTTGGGTGCGGTCAATCTATTCACAGGTTGTGGGATTTTCCCTTTAGACAAGGTCAAGAAGGTTGAAATGGTAAAGCTTAGTCTACAACATAATCAGCACCAGAAAGTATCCCAAGTAACCAGGATAACTCATCTAGTACAAGTGGCGGCAGCGCCAGAACTTATGTATGCTCTTTAGGCTAGCCAGGATCAAAAAGGTTCTCCTGATAGTCACTGGTACGTTACGTGTCTTTGACCTTGATGTTCTTGCATTGTTAGATCCACGGCCTACTCTTTCTTTTGTAACTCTTTACATAGTAGTCCAATTCAATGTCATTCCAAAAACTCTTCGAGAACCTTTCTCAGTCTCTACTCCTACCGGTGACCCATTTACAGCTAGACGGGTTTTCAAAAATTGCCCTGTCACAGTCTCTCAAAAAGTCACCTCAGCAGATCTAGTAGAGTTAGAAATGGAAGACTTCGATTTCATTCTAGGCATCGATTATTTATAGTCATGTCGTGCCTTTGTCGATTGTAGAACCACGATTGTTCGTTTTCAGTTTCGAGACAACCAATGTTAGAATAGAAGGGTAGTATCTTAGAGCCTATGGGTTTATTTATTTCTTACCTTAAGGCCAGAAAGATAATACCTATGGGTTATCTCTATCATGTAGTTGGGTCTAAAGATTCTAATCTTAAAACCCCAACTCTTGACTAAGTTCCAGTAGTCTTTGAATTTCAAGAAGTATTTCCAAAAGATCTTCTCAAAGTCCCTTATGAAAGGGAAATTGTTTTTGGAATTGATCTCCTTCAAGATACCCTGTCTATTTCTATTCCTCCTTAATGAATGGCTACATCAGAGTTTAAGGAATTAAAGAGTAGTTGAAAGACCTAATAAATATGGCTTGATCAGACCTAGTATTTCACCATGGGGTGAACCAGTGTTGTTCGTAAGGATGAAAGATGGTTCTCTCAGAATGTCCATTGACTACAAACAGTTGAACTAGGTCACAATCAAGAATAAGTATTTCATCCCCAGGATTGATAACTTGTTTGACCAACTTCAGGGGGATAGCCATTACTCAAAGATAGACCTCGGATCGGGTTATGATCAGCTTAGAGTCAAAGATAGTGACATTCTAAATATAGCCTTCATAACACGGTATAGTCATTATTAATTTGTAGTTATGTCGTAAATACTAACCAATGATCTTGCAACTTTAATGAATTTTAGTAACAGAGTGTTCAAATAGTACCTGGACTTGTTCGTTATCGTCTTTATTGATGATATCCTCATTTACTCTAGGAATGAGAAAGAACATGCGAGTCATTTGAGAATTGTTTTACAGACTCTCATGGATTGCCAATTATTCGCTAATTTTAGCAAATGTGAGTTTTGGTTGCAATCTGTTGCTTTCCTTTGTCACATTGTATCTAGGGAAGGGATCCGAGTAGATTCATAGAGGATAGAATAAGTGAAACAATGGACCAAACCTACCTCTGCTGCACATATCAAAAGTTTCTTAGGTCTAGCGAATTATTATAGAAGGTTTGCGGAAGGATTTTCATCCATAGCCTCACCATTGACAAGGTTGACTCAGAAGATGGTCAAGTTTCAATTCTTAGATGATTGTGAGAAAATATTTGCAGAATTGAAAACACGATGGACTACAGCCCTTGTCTTGACTCTACCAGAGAGTTTGGATGGTTATGTGATCTATTGTGATGCATCAAGAAATTGCCTAGGTTGTGTGTTGATGCAGCGACATAAGGTGATAGCTTATGCCTCTTCACAACCTTAGGTTCATGAGAAGAACTATCAAACTCATGACCTCGACCTTGCAGCAGTGATGTTTGCACTAAAGATCTGGAGATACCACTTGTATGGTGTTTACGTACATGCGTTCACTGACCGTAAGAGCCTTCAGTATGTGTTCACCCAGAAAGAGTCGAATCTTCGCTAGAGGAGATGGATAGAGTTCCTTAAGTATTATGATATGAGTTTGCATTATGATCCTGGTAAGGCTAATGTAGTAGCAAATGCTCTAGTAGATTATGTATGGGTAGTGTAGCCCATTTTGAGGAAGAAAGGATGGAGCTAGTGAAGGATGTTCACACGCTTGCTCGCTTGGAATTCGCCTTATTAGCATGTCAAACAATGGTGTAATAGTTCACAATGGGGCATAATCTCTTTTGTAGTTGAGATTATGGAAAAACAAGATAGTGATCCAATCTAGTTTGAACTTAAGGGTGCAGTCCATAATCAGAGAGTGGAGGTTTGCTCCCAAGGGCCAGGTGTGTACTTCAGTGCTAGGGTAGATTGTGTGTTCCTGATTTTGCCGAGTTGAGACAATATATTCTTGCAGAAGCCCATAACTACAGGTATTCTATTCATCCAGGTTCCACTAAGATGTACAGCGATCTGCAGGAAATCTAGTGGTAGAATGACATGAAGAGGGATAAAGCAGACTTTGTGTGTTAGTGCCCCAATTGCCAGGAAGTTAAGGTAGAACATCACAAACCAGGGGGTATGACTCAGGAGATCGATCTTCCTACTTGGAAGTGGGATTTGATCAATATGGACTTAATCTTTGGATTGCCCGTTTACTCGCAGACAGTATGACTCCATTTGGGTGCTAGTTGATAGGATGACTAAGTCTTATCGCTTGTTGGTGCTCAAGACTATATATTCGGCAAAATACTATGCCAGGGCTTACATTAATGTTATTGTGAGGTTACATGGGGTTCCTTTGTCTATCATCTCAGATAGAGGTCCTTAGTTTACCTCTATTTTCTGGAAGTCATTTCAGAAAGGTCTTGGTACTCAAGTTAACCTTAGTACAACATTTCATCCACAGACGGATGGGCAGGCAGAGCATACAATTAAGACCTTAGAGGATATGTTGAGAGCTTGTGTGATCTATTTCAAATGTAGTTGGGATGATTACCTTCCTCTTATTGAGTTTGGCTACAATAATAGCTACCATTCCAGCATTCACATGGCCCTTTATGAGGCTTTATATGGGCGTAGATGTAGATCTCCACTACAAAAAATTCGATTATCAGGACAAATAATTTCATCATTAATAAATCATATTTAGTCAGTAAAAATCTTGTGTGATGAAAAATAATTTGTCACTTAGTCATCTATAAATGTGTGTCTCTAAAAGTACCCAAAGACGATTTAGTGTTTCGGCGCTAAAAGTATTATATTAATTACAAAAATAAAAATTATCACCAAATTCTTAATTATTGTGACAAATTTAGTTGTTGTAAAAAATATATTTTTTGTATTTAATATTATGCTATGTCATTAAAAAGTTTATTACTACCGACAAATTTATAACGTCGCTAATTATTTTACTTCAATCAGTGACGAAATCAATTCTATCTAAATTTTTATATATATTAAGCTGGAAAAAATTAATATCGTCACTAGTGATATATATTTTATAGACAAAAAATTATTTTGTTTTTAAATGTTTAAAGATAAAATTTATATATCTTCCTGCCCCCCTCCCCTTCCATCTCAATTTTTTCAACATTGGCCAGGAGCTCACAAATTATGTTGTCTTTGGGAATCGAACACAAAATCTTAAGGTTTCAAATGAAGAGTGCTTACCATCAGACCAACTCTCTATTGTTATTCATTTTTTTTTTATTTTATGAAGTTCAATCAAAGTTCTAGAAACCCTAGGTTAAACATGACAAGAGAATAAAGAATTTGACTGAAAACTAGGGACCCAATGGGTGAAAGGATCCCACTAGTGAAATCCAACATACTTGGTGATGAAATCCATGGAATAATAGTTTGTTTCGGGGCTAGAACTGCAGGATCTTGTATCGTTCTTAAACTAGGGTTCTTTAGATTTTTCTCCTCTCTTGCTTCTAATTTTCTAAGTTTTTGTTTAATGGTTTGACTTAGATATGTTTTAATTATGTTTGTAAGCTTGAAATGACTATAATATGACAATTTAGGGTAAAAACGATGTATGTTAAGGTTATGAAGTGGGAAAAGACCAAAAGAACCCTGGATAAGTTGTTGTCGGACCAAACGACGGCCAGGACTAACAGTCCGTCGTCTGACCGACACCCCATCAATTGGTTCTGTAGATTGGGCCTGTTCGATAAGTCTTTACTAAAATGGACATAAAATTTTACTCGGAGGTCTGATTTTAGCAGAGTCGAAGGCTATGGAAAGATGATTCAATTATCTATTTGTGGATAGGTCATGCAACACCTAATTCAGTTTTTTCATAGAGTAATGACCATTTGAAGGTGACCCAACTGCATTTCTCCTTAATAGTCTACAAATTTTCTACATTGGGACCATGCTGGTCATCCGTAGCTCTTGTTAGAGAGAGGGTGAAGGGAATATTCATCGACGGACACGGAAAACAGAAGGTCGTCTGACCTACGGACCGTATGTCTGTCCGTCGTCCAAGACATAACAAATTTTTTTGGTTTAAATTTTTTGGGGAGTTTCTTATCCCATCGACGGTTGTGCTGGACGGACCATGTGTCAGGCTACAGTCCATCGATAGTAACGTCAGATGCACATGCAGATTTTTTTTTATGAAGAACTAATTTTTGGTCTGTTTCTGATACGGGGTGTTACATGAATGGTAGGTTTCGCTTGCTCATCCCTTTGGGGATGAAAAGTGATGCTTAACTTCACCTTGGTACCCAACCTATTTTTGAATGATCTCCAAAACCTATATGTAAATTGTGCACCCCAATCTGATATGATGGTTAACGGAATGCCATGGAGACACATAATCTCATATTTGAAGATCCTTGCATAATCATCGGACGAGTAATAGACTTTAGAGGAATAAAATGAGCGAATTTGGATAACTATCCACAACCACCCATATGAAGTCGTATTGCTTTTGTGTTCAACGGAAATATAGCACAAAATACATATTATTGTCTTCCCACTTCCATGTAGGAACTTTGATTTCTTGAAGTAAACCACCTGTCTTTGGTGTTTGACTTTCACTTGTTGGCAATTTGGACATTTTGCGACACATTCTTCTATGTTATTTTTCAAGCCTCCAAACAAAATACTTTTCTAAGGTCATGATACATCTTTTTAGAACCCGGAAGAATGGAGTAACGGGACCTATGGGCTTCTTCAAGAATCCGGTACCTCGAGACATCTTCATTTGGAACACATAGCCTTCCTTGATACCTAAAGACACCATCCTCCCCTAGGGAGAATTACTCATTTAGCTTACAAATAAACGACTCTTTCAACTCCATCAATGGTTGATCAATGTATTGTTTGGACTTCACCTAAACCACCAAAGATTATTCGGAGTTATGATGGACCATAAAACCACTATCCGGAGAATCTTCCTATCTAACACCCAATCTAGAGAACCTATGAATATATTTCACTAAGTCTTTCTTGGCTTCATCCACATGAGACACACTACCCATGGTCATACGACTTAGAGCATCCGCAACTACATTGGCCTTGTTGTGGTGGTAGAGAACACTCATGTCGTAATCTTTCATCATTTCCAGCAACCTTCTTTGTCGAAAATTCAACTCTTTTTGTGTAAATATATATTAAAAATTCTTGTGCTCCGTATACACAACCAAATGGAAACCAATCAAGTAATGTTTCCACATTATCAAGGCAAATACCACGCCTGCTAACTAAGATCATGAGTTGGACCATTTTTCTCTTGCACCTTAAGTTTTCTAGAGGCATAGTCTATTACTTTCGCGTTTAGCATAAGCACGCACCCCAATTCCACTCTAGATGCATCATAATATACAACTAAGCCCTTAGTACTCTCCGGTAAAGTCAACATCAGTCCACTCTGTATACATCACAATATACAACGAAGCCCTTGGTATTCTCCGGTAAAGTCCACACCTGAGCGAAGGTAAGACTATCTTTAAAATTTGGAAATTTCTTTCACCTGCCTCCGACAACTCAAATTTTATACTCTTTAGTTCAAAGTAGTCAAGGGAGATGCAATAGATGTAAAACCACACAAAAAATTCCTATAATAACCGGCTAAACCCAAAAATGTCGTAATGTATATTGCAATCAATGGTCTAGTCAATTTTCTCACCCACTCTATTTTTCTTGGATCAAACTAAACTCCCTCACTAGAGATGATATGACCAAGAAACGCCACCTACCTCAACTAAAACGCACATTTGCTATACTTGGCAAAAAGATGGTTCTTTTTAACTTGTAACACCACCCTAAAGTGGTCCACATGTTCACCCTCATATTTTGAATCAAACAAGATGTCATCAATGAAGAAATTGATGAGATCCATATATGTCGCCGGTGCATTAGTGAGACCAAAATACATTACTATGAACTTAGACTTAAACTATCTTGTCTGAAATTTCATTTTTGGTATATCCTCACCAATCATCATATCTTGGTGATACGCCGATCTCAAGTTAATTATTTAAAAGTAGCTTGGCCCTTGGAGTTAATAAAACAAGTTGCCAATCCGAGGGATATGATGCTTGTTCTTAATAGTGATTTTATTGAGTTGGGAATAATCAATGCACATTTTAAGGCATAATCAATCTTTTATTGTTGAAATATACATACATATGTAAGAAATAAAAGCTGATATAATAATAAAAGAAAGAAAGAAATTAGAAAAAGGAAAAATATCCTACTACAATGATGGCACTAGTTGTTGTTACTGTCACTTCGCAAATTATATATATTTTCCTTTTCTTTTAAAATTTTGGCGAAATGAAAAAAATAGTACAAAAATTTCCACTCAGATATATTAAGGAATTATTTGGTCAAAGCTATTTTAAAAATTAACTTTTGTCGTTGGTACGCTCATATTACACCTTCCTAAATAAGTATAAGCGGTCATCATCAATTAGAGAACCCAACTTGTAGGTAGGGGTCGATTGCATGAGGAAAACTGGTTATACTTAACTTCAATTAACAATCACGTTTATTTAGCCAATGTATTTCCAAAAGAAAATAATTAAAGAAGTAGGGGATTTATGAAACAAGTTTTTTAAACAATTCTATTTTAACAAGTAAGAACAAGTAAATATTGAGTTTTAATCATGTTTTTGAGAATAACTAGGATAGAGGTGTTTCCATAGGTTAATAACGCCATATTCCTAGCAATAGAAAATCTCCCTAGTTTTTCCATGTAAAGTGGTAAGTTATGTATGTCTAAATGTTTTATCCAGAATCTAAAAAATTTCATCCCGTACATTGGTCTGTGTACGTGTCTATGAGATACTAATCCTTACCTTTACCACATATTCGATAACATAATCGATGTATGGATTACTTATTACTTCTCACCAATTGCCACTAGCGTATTAGATAGTATCGTACTAAATCAATGTTCATAAATCTTTTCTTATTCCTACAAACTTGGTCCAGAAGGTGGAAGTAACGCGAGTTTTATGCGTGCACTCACTAAAAAATACTTCTAAGTGAAAGAATTATCAACACATGCAAGTACTTACATGAGAATTGCTTATTTGCGAGGCTTACAATGTTAATTACCCAAGGTTCCCACATCCCTATTTGTGGATTTAGTTACACATTCAGCCAACATCACAATTAATAGTTTTTAAGAAAGAATTTATAAACATACTTAATGATAAGAAGAAACCCAAAAATTTAACTTTAAATTGCAAGAAAATATTTCCAAACAAATCAAGAAATTGATTAATTGCTTAAAGTTTGAAAACAATATTAACCAACACACATAGAAAATATTATGAGTTTCTAACCTCACAAATGAGGTTTTAATCCCTATTTATAGAAAACAATATCCTAAATAAAAAGGAATTAAAATCAGGAAAGTTTATTTAGTCGACGCGGCTGCAATTGACGACCCTAGTGACGGACTATCGATGCAATAACGGTCCACCGACTACCTCTGTCAGTCCAGACTTAGAAATTTTTTTATTCATCATCTCAAAATCTTCTCTGAATAAAAAATGGACTTGCAGTAAGGTCAGCTGACTCATCTCACACATAGAATTTTGAAAAGTCATGTACTAGAACATTCTCTGAACCAATTGACGGTTCACCATTACAGTTTGTCGATCAATCGACGGACCGTCCTTTTCTCTCATGATTCCACACTTATTAAGATTCCTCTAATCTTCTTCATTAGCCTTAACTGCACATCGACATTCACCACCTACACACCATCTATTGAACGGCGGGCCGTCGATGGTCTTCGTATGTCGTCTTTTGCAACTTTTTCATTTGCCTTCTGCATTTTCAAATTGAACATCTGTCCTGCAAAACAAACATAAAATTATGTTAAACTACTAGGAAAAGTCTCTAGACAGAATACTCTTAAGATATATGCATTGAAATTACCGTGTGACCACAGTACATGAACACACTCAACTTAAATTTGTTGTTTGTCCTCAAGCAACGCACCATAACTCAAAACAATATTTGTGCAAAAGTATACACATGTATGATCTACAAACCACATGGCCATCAACCCAAAGCCTTTCTTTGATTTAGTGCAAACTCACTCTCTTAGGTTCAACAATCTAACTCATACGGATCACATAATGCCACAAAATCAATGTACCTAGACAACTCTACAATTTTGCCTCTCACCAAGGTACAAACTTTTTGACACCACAACTAGTGCCTTTACTTCAAAAGAAATCCTCATTTTTTACTTGGGTAAAAGTATATTTATTCAACACTCACGCACAAGAAAAAGTTCAATGCGTTTAATACTATTTATTATAGGCTTACCCTTGTTTTCACTGCTCTGGTTCCCCACACTTTATACTAGTATCACAGTAGGGATTTCTTGGCTTGTAACATAGGCTCAAGGTCAGGTATGGTACATTTGAGTACATTTTTATTAACCTTTTGCCCTTCTTGAGATTACCGCAATGCTTCCTACCTCTTTTCATTATCCTTGACACCTTATTTTTCTTTTATTTTCTTCTTCGCCTTGCTTCCCTATATTAGGATGTGACTCTTACTTCTTTTGCATATTTTTCTCATTAAAATCTATTTTCTTTCTTATGTTTTAAATTTTTTTCTTTTTGAATCAATTCATAATTTCACCAAGTCATATCTTTTGTTCACTTTCTCTTTTCTTTTTAACATCCAACTTTTTACGTACCCATTTGTGGGTCCCTGCTCATTATAGGCATCCTTAAATCTAGGAATTTTCCATGAGTTTAGGTGCATAATACCCGAAGTCGGGTCTGGGATAAGACGAGGTTATTTACTGCATTAGCGACCCTCAACATAGTCTTTTGGCCTAAGTCGAGGTACGCATGTGCAAGGGCGGACTAGGGTAAAAACATTAGACTCTCGGAAGGTGAGTTGGTGTAAAAAAATGGTCTATTACAGGCTTTACATATTTGGATTAACAAGGGAAAATTCGGTCATTTTGTTATCTTACATGAGGCTAGAAATAGGCTATTTTGAACGAAGGTCTATGATCACTTTCTTACTTCTAACATAGATTCCCTTCACATGACTAACCATGAATGATCTAGTTAGTTACCAACTATTGAACACTCAAATCTCCGCACTTTCTCTTAGAACCTCATTACACTATCAAATTATAACCTTTTATAGTTTAGGTGTTAGTTGAAGGTCATGTAGTGGGTTCCTATATATATCATGCTTAGAGCTAACACATTCAACTTGTTTTCACCTACACATGCAACCACTATCTAGGAAGGGGTATCATTTTATCATTAATCATGCTTTATTTTTCCTGTTTTTCTACTTTTTACAAATTACAACATGCCAGTTGAACATAAAAGTAAACAGTATTTTTGGGAAAAAACTACCATACATTTTTTATTGTGAGTTTGGTTACTAAGACTTCACCCTACCATACACTTTTGATTTACTCCACCCCCCCAAAAAAACTTGCAATTGTCCCCGAATGCAATAAAAGCATAAGGATAGGGTGGTAGGTGAATCAAACCTATGGCGCAAAGTGCCGAAAAACTATCAACATGTGGGTGGGTCCGGTTTCCCAAATCCCATAAGATCAACACTTGGGTAAACCTTAGTAGTGCCCACTGCAACCTCCGCCCAATCAGTAGTGCTCCTATCGTCAATCACTGGTACAGAACTGGATGCCACGATAGCCATATCCACTTCGCTCCTCTGACATAGCTCCTCATCAACCAGGGAAGACATCCTATTATTCCCTTGTACTTTCCTCTCTTTCTTTCTAGCACGAACTTCATCACCGGCTTCAGAGGTATGTCTGGAACATTGCCTCTTGATACGCACACGTGGCTCTGATGGTGGCTCAGCAAAAGGTTTAAACAAGGCATCCAATATTGTGTCCTCATCCATCAAGATGGGTGCACTCTCTTTCTCATTCCCCATCATCTCTAGAATGGTGTTCAGATCCGCCCGCAAACTAGCCATCGCAGCGTGAAGAGTAGTGAGGTCTGCGGTAGGGGTTTGTCGTGCTAGCACCCGTAGCTCAAAGGCGTCAAGGGGATACCCTCTTATCTATTTGTCTTTAGCCTCATTAATGGATATATACGTCAAAGGATGTATGTGGTGAAGCAACGTGGCCATATGGGCCTCTAATCTCTATACCTGTGCTAGAGGGACCAGTGCTGCAGAAGAGGGCGTGTATTGGGATGCGTTGGGGACCGATTGGAGGCATGGGTGAAGTCAGTCGGGGTGGTGTCAGTAGGCTCTAAAGTGGAACAGTTAGTCCCTTGGGCTAAATCCACATTGTATGCCAAGTCCTAGCTGAATGTTGGAATCTAAATCCTAGGCTCTCTCAGTTGTGATTCTATGTTTGCCTCATCCTTAATCACTCCTACATAATAAGTGCCCACAGGACTATGAAATGTGTCACCGCGGCAAGTAGTACACTCTTATGTTTTCCTCATCCTATGAAATGTGTCACCGTGGCAAGTAGTACCGTCCTACGAAATGTGTCACCGTGGCAAGTAGTACACTCCTTAATCACTCCTATGTTTGCCTCATCCTTAAGATATGCAAAGTGGCAAGTAGTACATGCCTTGAAATTTCTTTAATGGATCATTGTGATCAGCACCATAGAAAGTCTATCTCCAACACCGCCAACATTGTTGTTACCAACACCACCTTGTTACATGTAAGGATATTATAAGCTTTTATCGGTGATAGTCGGTGTGGGACCACCATCCAAAAGAGAATGGCCACAAAGGTGATGGTGTCCTTATTAAATTACCCTCGAGGGTCTAACACCTTATATATTCTTTCACCATTATTTGCCAAATATTCGGCTAGCCATTTCTTTATTGTCTCTCATTGCTCAATGGTCCTCTGAAATGCGCCACTTTTGACAGTCTCCCACCGGTAGATAAATTCTAAAGTAGTTGGGGCCCATCTTGTGTTAGTAGTGGGGTCATATAGAAACTTGTAAATAATGGGATCACAGATATCAACCGGGTCACCTCGAATGAGTATAGAGGTGAGCGGGTCATCTTTGGTAGGTCTCGCCCTCTTGTCGATGAAACCCCGAAGAATAGCTACATAATAGGCATAAAACTCTTTAACCATCTATTCACTATAGTTTCCCAGAATCCTAGCCATCCATTCTAACCTAGGTCGGATCTGTAGACCGTAGTGCACTTCTGTTTTTAAGACATAGACAGTTTTGGGTTGGTGTAGTCGACGGACCCCATCAATGGCCCGTCATTCAATCGACGATCTGTGACGGGGTCTCGTACTATTGGCCTAAGATATATATATCAGGTCTTTTACAAGGTCAAATATTTAGGTAACTTTTGTCACACTCAACATTAGATATACTATTTTAACACCGAAAATATGAATTCGTCATTCCTATAGTTTCATTTTGGCACAATTTCTGTTGTATTTCATCCACACTAAGAAACCCTAAGTCTTAGTTGCCAAAATTACAAAGATACCCACATTTTGTACTTACTACAAGGTGACACAACCACACTCTATCATTGTGAGGGATCTACTATAAAAGGTTTAACATGCTATTTCAGTTAATTCAAAACCTACAGTCAAGATCCACATCCGTATTTTAGTAAAAAACTAGAACGAGAATTCAAAATTAATTGAAATCAAAATACATTTAGTTCGGAGTGGTGTGGTTGTGATATGAACTTTCAGGAAGTAGCCTAAGCGCCCGAACACGATCACCGGCTAAAGAACAATTGAACGAAAGGAGAACTTGGGGAAGAGAGAGCTTGTGGAATTGGAAGGATTCTGATATTGGGGTGAAATGGTATATGGGAGGTTGAGTTTTGGTGATAAAGGAAAGAAATAAAGGAAGAAAACCGTTTTGGATGGGAATTTTAAAAGAATTTGAAAGAGGGAATGAATGTGAACTGTTATGACCTTTAATATTATTGATCGGGGCGGGGCGGGTTGGTGGCAATTTTGATCGGCGAAAACCTGTCGGCATTCTGTAGTTCAGTTTAAATGTCATTGACTTGGCTTGTCGATTACTTCTTGACTTAGAAACAATAAAAGACATAACTAGGATCTGCAAAAAGCATTGAGGTCTGTCGATGGAACGAAGAGCCGTCTATGTGGTCCGTAGACCACTGCACCAGATTATTTTTTGAATTTTTTAATTTTTGTCCCTGCACCTATAACATCCATTAGACGATTCTTTTTATGTTTTTCAGGAGACTATTGAGACACGAACCCTATACTAATATCTAGCAACCACTAGTACACATGCAAGATTAAATTAAAACTAAAACTAAATTAAACAAAAAAAATGACCATTCCTATAAAGAAAATAGATTTTATCATTGGCTAGAGGATACACCTTAGGTTTCCACCAAAGCAGAACTTTATTTAACATCATTGCACAACGCACGATCCTTGATTACTTATACTTTATAAAGATTAAAGGCATCATGGACACTCTTTGCATGCCCCAAGTAGTAGATCTATATCCTTCGCCTGTAGTCTATAAACTTTGCGCCATCTTTAATCTCCAACTCAACCGCTCTATATGAAAACTCTTTAGTGATGAGGAATGACCCTATCCAGGTTGACTTGACTTAGCCTGAAATAGATTTTAATAGAAGAACCAAATCACAAACCGAAAATTCTCATTTTTCAATCCTCTGATCGTGATACTTCTTCATCTTCTCTTGTTAATGACTAAACTTTAATAGGCATTGAGGCAAGCTCATGAAGCTCATTCAGTACATTTAGTCTTTGTTCTACTGCTTCAGACCAATCCATCTTTAGTTTCTTCATTGCCCACATTGCTTTGTGCTCTTACTCGATCGGCAAATGGCAACTCTTCCCATATACAAGTTGGTATGGAGATATACCTATGGGAGTCTTGTATGGTGTGCGGTAGGCCCAAAGAGCATCATAAACCCTCATTGACCAATCCATTCTATTAGCATTGACCATTTTTCCCAGAATTTTCTTGATCTCTCAATAGGACACCTCAACATGCTCGCTAGTATGTCGATGGTAATGAGTAGCCACATTATTGAGAACCTTATATTTTTCCAATATCCCTTTGAACAACATATTTTAAAAGTGAGATCCACCATCACTAATTATGGCCCTAAATGTACCAAATCTTGAGAAGATATTCTTTTTTAACAAGAGGGTGACACTCTTTCGTTCATTGTTAGGACACAATATTTCTTTTACCCATTTAGACACATAGTCCACAACCATAAGTAAATCCTTAATCCATTGAGAACTCATAAAGGGCACATAAAATCAATAACCCACACATTGAACAACTTAATTATCAGAAAATAATTTAATGGGAGTTCTTGCCTTTTTAAAATTCCTCCATCTCGTTGGCTCCGATGACACGATTTAGCAAACTCATGAGCATCTTAGTGAATGATTAGTCAATAGTTCCCATATTTCAAGATCTTATGTGCAGTCCGTATTACAATAGGGTGCCCATTCACTGGAAAGGAGTGACATGTCTCCAAAACACTCAACATCTCAACCTACGGTACACAACGAAGAATAATCATGTAATAGTCCGAAAGTTTATGACGTGTTCTAAAGACTTACATGAAATACTAAAGCTTGTGACACTATTTTAAGGTCCAAATTAATAAATTCAAGTCATTTAGAATATTTATGAATCAAAATATCAAGGAACGTCCATGACGTCCAGAAACTAGTTCAATGAGGTCCTAGTATGCCTTAGCCTATTTGACTAAGTTTTATAAGTCGACAAATGATGAAATCTGGTGTAAGGTGTCTAAAACGTATTAGATTTAGTTTTTAGTTAGAATATCCTGGCACAACTCCCCAAGGACCAAACATGATTCCTTGAGGAGGACCCTTGCAATTTGGAAAAAAAGTGACAACAAGCAAGGTCCATCGATGAGTGTAGATGACAATCCATTGGTTAATCAATGGGGTGTCAACCACTCCGTTGATGAAGACTTATAAAAATCCATGGGAGGCTTGTTTTTTACAGTCTTTGACAAAAATTATGGACCAATAGGATAGTTGGTCCCTTAGCCGTGGTTTCCCAAATGAACCTTATACATGGTCTCGTGTGTGGAATCCACAGTTTTGCTGCACGATTTAAGATTGGTTAAATTGATTAATCAGGTGTTAATTTTATTATATAGAGGTTTATAGAGGTCCAATTAATTTATTTAATTATCTATATAAAGACCCTAACCTAACCCAAATAATTCCCACATCCCAATTGTTCTTCCTTCTCTCTTCATTCAATCTCCCAAGTAGAACAACACCATAGAAGTCACGGTCAAGAGGGTTAGAGGGATTATAAAGGTCAATATTATCCATCAAAATAAATCAATCAACAAGGTATAGGATACCTTTCACCTTTGGGATCTCTTTTTACAAAGAGTTCCTCTAAACTGATTTCAAAACATGAAATTCAAGTGGGTTTTCATCCAGTATGAAATTGATCTTGTGAATTTCTTTATGTATATTTTATTTTTGATATTATCAGTATATTAACATGTATTATAACTCAATAATGTTATTTTTATATGTATTTGTCTATTTTGTAAAGGATGACCTATTCCCCTTAATCCTAGATTGTGAACTTGAATTTAATTATGTAGCATTGACTTAATTGTTTTGGTGAGTGTGTGAATTACTATTCTATGTTGTTATTATGCTAATTATGAGTATATGGTAATATATTGTAATCCAATTATGATAGTTCTTGAGTAATTTACCTAGGTCGTTTAGTGGTTATGAATTTGACCTCAGTCTCTAATTCTAGGCTAGGAACTAGTGATTCATTGTTGTATAACGATTAAATTTCCCTTTTTGTTATGGTTGTTACTATTATGTGATGATACTACACTATTGTTGGGTTAAGTTTGACGTTGATTGTAAGACCTTGATAATGGCATTATCAAGGAGATCGAGTAAGTCTTGTGTCCTCTATTCTTTACAACATTTATGGTTACTTGTGATTATGTGATGATGTTGTATTGAAGTAGACATTATATTAAGATTGATAGGATTTGTATGATGTTGATTTTAAATTTCTTGAACTAAGGATATGAGTTGTTGGCTATGATGTAAATGTTTTAAGGATGGTGATAACTTACCAATGTGCCTTATAATGATGTGACTATGTAAATGTGATAACCTCACTTGTATGAATTGTAATTAAAGGAAAATACTCATGCAATTATTTTTGAGCTATGATTATGTTGTTTATGTAAGGGATATACCCTATGACCTACATTAAGTTGTGATGATTACTAAAGGCATTAATGACATAGAAAAGGTAGGATCACTAATTTAGTCATGATATTAGAGACTACCATTCATGTAGCACAAAGAGTGTCCCAACTATATCTACTAGTTCTTGATCAATGTTGCCCCCATAGGAATACTAGCTTGTGGATCGACCTAGATGTTATGTTCTTGTTCTGGTACTACTTTTGCAAGTCGTACACCTTCCATCAGTGTAGGGTTCTATGAAACCATATTCCATATTATATTATGTGGTTTATGTCGGTTAAGGCAAGATGTTCCAAATAGGTTAAATGAATTGAAGGAATAAACTCTAACTAGGATGAGCTGAGTTTTTAGGCTTAGTCTAGCTAAGGATATAGGACTCTACCTAAATATTGTACTAGTTAGGCTTGAGGCAAGTCTTCGGAGGATGTTCTTATATATGTATATGCTTATATTTTGCATGATATGTATATGATGATCTTGCATATTAATGATATTATTCATTTATTTGATTCACTTAAGAATATGTGTATGGATTGTATTGCTAAAACATGATTTTATGTACTATTAATGATATGTTATGTGAAGTTTGACATTCGTTATGGTTCTTGTTGGGTTTATTGGTTAAGGTTATGGGGCTTTGCTTGGTAATTGAAATAGTTCAGTTAATGAGGGATCATGAGTAATTGTCTTGATTTGGTTATGTCGTAATGAACTCTTATTCATGTTGTTGATGTTATAAATTGAGAATAGAGTTGTCTTGATTATATATTCTTGTATGTTGGTATGTACGATTGACTTGGATAGACTTAGTATGAAGAACATGATCTTGAATTGATTAATATGCATTTATGACTTGTATTGGTCATTGAATGTGCATAAAGCTTTCAAATGAAAAATCACATGCTTTAATGAAATGCTTCTTTTTAGCATGATTTTATGATGCTTGTGCATATGGTCACATACCCAATACAAGTGATGTTCTAACCCAATTTTCTCCCTTTTACCCAACATTTTAGGTTTCAATTGTTTAAGGTCTTTTGAGACAAGTTTGAAGGAATCTTGGAATTCTCACTCACCCAAGTTGGGTAGGTCCTCACTTTCCGAGGGCAATTCCACTATCAATCTTTTGATGTTTTTTTAGTTATAAGGCTTCTAGTTATTTCATTTTCATTTGAATAATATAGATTTTATATATATGGCTTTATTACTTTGATGTATGCGATATTCCCAATTGATATACTCTTGTTTTAGATGGTTATTAGATGAGACATCTAGTTTTAAGAGTATGTTATATCTTATATACATCTATATATATATACATATACATATGCATATACAATATATATATATATATATATATATATATATATATATTATATATATACATGTGTGTGTGGTGTATGTGAAATAAAAGTAGAAGACTAACTTATCTTTTTATATGAAGGTTCAATGTATACTTGATATGACTATATTATGCATACGTAACAGGTCTATATAAAACTCAAGATAGATATCGAAAAGTTTTAAATTTTCCCGCATTTTGACCTTAGAATGTAATGATGCTAGCTATGTCTTAGTCATCAAAGAGGACGACAACGCCGGTTACGGCTAGGGGGTGCTCCGCGGATGTGACAAATCCCATCAACACTATTTCGGTATAACTAAGGCTCATCCAAAAAGAAAATTTTCACATTATACGTGAACATTTTCCTCTGGTGGAAGGACAACTACGATGGAACTACATCACTTACCGCATAGTTCGCAAATTTTGCGAAATATGGGATAAAATCATTAGAGGGGGCCTATACATGTTCTTCTTGGAATGCATCATAAATTTAAGCCTTTTCTCCTAATTTACGCATATCTTCATCCTCCAATCTAGACAAGTGATCGGCAACTTGATTGTCCGTCCTCTTTCTATATTTTACATCAAGATCAACCTTGGATTCACATCATTTTTTGACTTCAAAAACCTCAAAGCGGAGTGGTCTGTATGCACTATGACCCTTGTGCCAAGAATATAGGAGCAAAAATTTTCAAAAGCAAAAACCACTGCCAGAAGTTCTTGTTTAGTGATCGTGTAGTTTTTCTAAGGTTCGTTCAAGGCTTTATGACATAGTAAATGGAGTGAAGGATTTTATCCCTTCTCTGTTCGAATACCACATCACGTGCATTAAACATCACCTCAATTGGCTCACTCAAATCAGCTGAAATAATAATAGGCACGGACACCAACTTCTCCTTCAACTCTCCAAATGCTTCCAAAGAAGATTCATCTAAATAAACTTACAATCCTTCTCGAGTAGTTTGTACAAAAGATGTGCAAATTTTAAAAATCCTTAATAAACCTCTGGTAAAAGTCCACATTTCAAAGAAAACTTCTCACACCTTTTACAAAGATGGGTGGAGGAAGCCTCTCTATCCCTTCCGCTTTTGCTCGATCAACCTCTATCTATTTCTCGGAGACGTGATGGCCAAACACTATACCTTTCTTCACCATAATAGGGCATTTCTCCAAATTAAGAATCAAATTATAATCTTCACATGTTTGTCGGACCTCAGCCAAATTACTCATACACCGATCAAAGTAGTTTCAAACAACAAAAAAATCATCAATGAACATCTCAATAGTGTGCTCCACTGTATCATAGAATATCGGTAGCATACAACGCTTGAAGGTGGCCGATGCATTACATAACTCAAATGTCATCCTTTTCAAAGAAAATGTCCCATAAGGGCAAGCGAAAGTGGTCTTTTCTTGATCCTCAGGGGCAATATAGATTTGGTTGTAGCTCGAATAGCCATCAAGAAAGAATACCACCATTTTCCTATGAGTCTATTTAACATCTAATCAATAAAGGGCATGGGGAAATGGTCCTTCTCAGTCCAAGAATTCAACTTCCGATAATCCATGCAAAATATCCATCCAATCACTGGCCACATCGGAAAAAAGCTCGTTCTTATAATCAGGTACAACTGTCATCCCCCAACTTTTAGGCGCGCACTGAACATGACATACCTAAGTAGAGTGTGTAATATGATAAATTAATACGGCAACCAACAACTTGATGATGTCCTTCTTGAATATCTCTTGCATACGTGGATTCGACCTTCTTTGCTACTCAATACTTTGTTTGTGATCAGGTATGAGATGGATTTTATGGGAACACATACGAGGGAATCCCAATGATGTCTTTAATTTTCAACTAATGGCTCGTTTGAACTAATTCAATACCGCCACTAGGCCCTCTACTTGTCTTTAATTCAAATCTGCTACAATTATTACCGAAAAAGTGTTATCTCTACAAAAGAACACATACTTCAGATGAGGTGGTACAATCTTAAGATCTTATTTTAGTGCTTCCTCAATAGATGGTTTCGCCGGTGGAGACTCGCGCTGCTTCATATCTCACTCCAATTTCTTTGGTTTTGACCGATATTTTTTTCATTCAAGTACAACCACCAAAGACCCATACTCTTCAATACCATCCCTGTCACAATTCATGACCACTACAGCTAGTGCCTCGACATGTAGTTGCTCTTCAATTCGTAACTTATATACACACTCAACCCTGTAGGATATAGCATATACAATTTAGAGCTTATCACTCTACCTCATGGATATACATATGTTGAAAGGTACTTCTTTATTGTTTAACCTAAATTTTATCTGCCCTTTTTCCATATCAACCAATACACATCTGGTGGAAAGGAATGTCCTCCATGGAATAATAGGAACCTCAAAGTTGACCTCATAGACAAGAATCACAAAATCGGCCGGAAATATAAATGATTCAAGTTTAACAAGAACATTATTTAGTATTACAATGGGCCTCTTCACCGTTCGATCTTCCATCAGTAACCACATTGTAGAGGATTGGGTCACCCAAGCCTAAATTCCTATGAATGGAAAGAGGCATGATATTTATGCTTGCACTAACATCACATAGTTCTTTAGTAAAATGTAGCAACCTATTTGTATATAGACTAGTGAAGGATCGAGGATCTTCCTTCTCCGGCGAAGATATCATGTAGCAATAGCAATATAATTTTGCATTCTGTCATTATCCTTACAAGTTATCAATCTCTTCTTAGTCACTATATCCTTCAAAAACTTAGCATAACCGAGAGTTTGTTCCAAAGATTTTATAAACAGTACATTCATGAAAAGTTGTTTCAACATAGTGAGAAATCACCCATATTTATCATCCTCGGACTTCTTCACTAATATTGAAGGGAATGGTGGTTGAGGTCTAAGAAAGGGGACCACTATTAGAGATACCTCTTCTTCGTTGACCGTGTTGTCCACAATTTTTCCACAAAATTCTACGACATACGGTATAGGTGGATCAATAGTGTGCTTACACTCTCGTTTAGTGACTGCCATTCAATGATCATAAATTTTAGGGTTTTTGATAGTGTTGCTTGAAAGAGTGTCGGGTGGGCGTTGGTTCACCATAGTGGACTATTGAGACATTTGTCATTAAAGATGCTTAATCAAACCGAATATGCGTCCACCTTGTATTTAATGTTAGGTAGGTCATATCTCATCTCCTTCACATTCTCATAACTAGCATCAATCCTCCTCATCATCTTCTGCAGTATACCCTCAACTCGCGCCATACTATCTCTACCGTGTCTTTGAGAAACTTACCTATTTTGTGGGGGAATCGAGGGACCACTCTAATAATTCATGTTACCATGG
Organism: Solanum corneliomulleri; assembly: GCA_027704805.1. Lineage (NCBI taxonomy): Eukaryota > Viridiplantae > Streptophyta > Magnoliopsida > Solanales > Solanaceae > Solanum > Solanum corneliomulleri. The sequence continues at coordinate 37,530,658 of JAKWIY010003061.1, forward strand.
TTATTCTGTTGAAGTTGTTGTCACAGTTGTAGTTACAATCTTATACCGTTTTACTCTCTTTGTTGTAGTAACCATATTTCCAATTTTCATTTCCTTGACCTTGCGGCCAATTTTCCTGATTGGAGCCTTGGACGTTTGGTCGGAAATCCCCAAATTATATCATTCCATTAATAGGCATATTCTTCATAATAGTATTCATCTTATGGCAGTGGTGGTTTAGTGAAGTAGTTCACTGCATTTGCCTTCTCTGCACTTCCGCTCACATGTTACAAGACAAACCTTAGCTTAGTTCTCATTTGTTCCATATCCTAACAAATCTTATCTCCCGCTACGTTGTTTGTATATTGGATTGTAATGGTGTTTGTCATAGTGTTCGGCTTTCTAGTGCTATAATCCTTGTTATTTCCGAAATCAAGTAATTAGAGGGGGTTATTTATGAAACAATTTTGTTAAACAATTCTAACTTAACAAGTAAGAAGAAGTAAATATTGAGTTTTATCAAGTTTTGGAGACTAACAAGGTATATGTTTTCCCATAGGTTCATAAAGTCGTATTCCTTGAAATAGCAATTCTGCCCTAATTCTTTGCATGTAAAGTTATAAATTATGTATATCTAACCCTTACCTTTACATCATATTAGACATTATAATCGATGTATGGCTTAGTTATTACTTCGCACTAAATCTATGTTGATAATTTTTTTTCTTATTCCTACGTCCATGGTCCGCCAAGTAAAAATAACACGAGTTCTAACGCTTGCACTCGTTAAAAAGAGTTATAAGCAAAAGAATTATCGATACATGAAAGAACCTACTTGTGAATCGCTTATTTTATAGGTTTACTTTGTTAATTACCCATGCTTCTCACAACTTGTCATGACCCAAAACGAGCCGCGAGTGGCACCCACACTTATCCTACTATGTGAGCGAACCAACCAATCTAAACCCCAACATTGCAAACATAATGAACAAAATACAATGCGGAAGACTTAAACTCATTAGTGAAAATCAATTCAATAACTTCTAAACACTCAACATCTATTATTCCCCAAAATCTGGAAGTCATCATCACAAGAACATCTATCCTCAAATTACTAAACTAAGAATATTCTAAGAAGCTTAAATAAATAAAAAGCTAGTACATGCCGGAACTTCAAGGCATCAAGACATGAAGAAGAAGATCCTGTCCAAGCTAGAAGCATTAGCTTATCCTGAAATCCGGTGTAATGATGACTGGCTAGAGTTGCGGTTGAGTTGAAGACGACGGTACGTTTGCTGCACTCCACAATAACAAAGAAAGAAACATACAAGTAGGGGTCAGTACAAAACACAAGTAATGAGTAGGTATCATCGGCCAACTCAAAATAGAAAACAATATATATCAGATAACATCATAAAATCAACTACAATACTCAATCTGTAGCAATATCAAGTACTATAATTATTAATAAATAACGCCAAGTACACCCATGAGGACTCAAGCCTCAATACCATACTAATTTGGGAAATAGGTTCATTAAATTGAGTATATTAACTTCTTTCAGGATTCGTTATCTTTATTCCTCTCGTGTCGGTACGTGACACTCCGCTCCATATACTATCCTGGTGTCGGAACTTGACACTCCGATCCTCATATACTATCCTAGTGTTGGAACGTGACACCCGATCCATATTCTATCCTGGTGCCGGAACGTGGCACTTCGATCCTCATTCTATCCTTGTACCGGAACGTGGCACCCGATCCATATACTATCCTGGTGCCGGAACGTGGCACTCCGATCCTCATTCTATCCTGGTACCGGAACGTGGCACCCGATCCATATACTATCCTGGTGTCGGAACGTGACACTCTGATCCTTATATACTATCCTGGTACCGGAACGTGGCACCCGATCCTCTATTATTATCCTGGTGTCAGAACGTGACACCCGATCCCCTAATCTCACTACTTTCGTTCATCAAGCCTTCTTTTATACCAAGGCATCATCATTAACAAAGTAGATTAGGGTTTTTCAAGATTTAGGATTCAATAGCTTCATCATGCTTATTTTATCACAATTATATAATCACATTCATACAAGCATACAATTAAGCATATAGAAGGGTTTACGATATTACCCAATACATATCATTTGCTATTAAGAGTTTACTATGAATAGCATAAACCATAACCTACCTCCACCGAAGATTTGTGATCAAGCAAGCAATTTCCCAAAGCTTTGTTTCCTCTTCGTTTCCCTCTTTCTCGATCGTTCTCTGTCCCTCTCCTTGTTCTTTCTATTTTTCTTATTCAAACCCTCTTTCTTTTACCCTAATTAGCATATAATTAAGCATAAAAGATGAGGAATTAACCCACTAATTAACTCAACGTTATCTGTTTTAACCCCCAAGTAATTAAACTATTAAAATTAACCTACTAACTTTATACTTAAAGCAGGAATAGTCCAAAACGCCCCTTAAAATATGTAACAGAAATCCGACCCAGTCTTGGTTTACGCAGCCAGTGACGGCCCGTCGTGCCTGCGACGGTCCGTCCTGCTGCTTCCGTCACAAAGTTCAGAGACTCAATTTCCTTGAAGAATCTGTGACGGTCCGTCGTGCCTTCGACGGTCCATCCTGCCATGTCGTCACGAAGTTCAGAGACTTAATTTCTGTGGAAGATGTGTGACGGTCCGTCATGCCCACGACGGTCTGTCCTGCCATTCCGTTACGAAGTTCAGAGAGTCTCTTTCAGTACTCAAATTTCAGAATTCTAAGTGTTTTGGAACGAGACCCCCTCAACGGTCCATCATGCCCATGACGGTCCGTCGTGGGTTCCGTCGACTCAGAAAGTTTTTCTAGAAATAAAACTTGCTGCTCAAAACGACTAAACAGGTCGTTACAATAGATACCAATTTACCCATTGTTCGTCCTCGAACGATCACAAGAAGAAAAACAAGGGCGAAAAGGAGTACCTGAATCTGTAAACAGGTGGGGGTATCTTTCTTGCATATCAGCCTCCTTCTCCCAAGTGGCCTCTTCAACTGGTCGATTCTTCCATTGAACTTTGATGGATGCAATCTCTCTTGATCTCAACTTGCGAATTTCTCTATCTAGAATGGCAACCGGCTCCTCCTCATAAGACAAATTCTCATCAAACAGAACCGAATCCCAACGAATGATGTAGTTTCCATCCCCATGGTATCTCTTCAACATAGACACATGAAATACCGGATGCACTCCTGACAGTCCTAAAGGCAAGGCTAATTCATAAGCCACCTCTCCTACTCGCTTAAGTACTTCAAATGGTCCAATATACCTTGGGCTTAGCTTACCTCTTTTACCAAACCGTATCACCCCTTTCATGAGTGAAACCTTCAGCAAGACTTGCTCACCCTCCATAAACTCCAAGTCTCTAACCTTTCGATCTACATATTCCGTTTGCCTACTTTGAGCCGTTAAAAGCTTTTCTTGAATAGACTTCACCTTCTCTAATGAATCCCTCAAAAGGTCAGTACCCCAAGGTCTAACCTCAAATGCATCAAACCAACCAATGGGAGACCTACATCTCCTCCCATACAATGCTTCAAATGGAGCCATGTCAATACTGGAGTGATAGCTATTATTGTATGAAAACTCCGCTAAGGGTTAGAAGTTATCCCAATGACCACCAAATTCTATCACACATGCACGAAGCATATCCTCCAACACTTGAATCGTTCGCTCAGACTGACCATCAGTCTGAGGGTGAAATGCAGTACTAAGGTCCAACCTAGTACCTAATTCCGCATGCAATGTTCTCCAAAAATTAGAAGTAAACTGCGTACCTCTATCTGATATGATGGAAAGTGGAACTCCATGCAATCGAATGATTTCTGAGATGTAGATTTTGGCTAACTTCTCTGCATTGTAGGTCACCTTGACCGGAATGAAGTGAGCAGACTTAGTTAATCTGTCCACAATTTCCCAAATAGAATCAAACTTACCCAATGTCTTTGGAAGACCAACCACGAAATCCATTGCCATTCTCTCCCACTTCCATTCAGGAATGGGCATCCTCTGAAGTGTTCCTTCGGGCCTCTGGTGTTCATACTTTACTTGTTGACAATTTGGACACTTGGCAACAAAATCAACAATGTCGCGCTTCATTCTACTCCACCAAAAGTGTTGCTTTAGGTCACGGTACATCTTGGTTGCACCAGTATGCATAGAATATCCGGAACTATGAGCCTCCGTAAGAATAGTGTGGATCAAATCATCCACACGGGGCACACATACCCTTCCCTTAATCCTCAAAACACCTTCCTCATCAATTATTGCCTCTTTAGCCTCTCCTCGCCACACCATATCCCGAATTCGACTTAGTTTCTCATCATCAAACTGTTTTCCCTTGATCTTGTCAAGAAAAGAAGATCTCGCCTCCACACAAGCCAAAAATCCTCCCTTCTCATTTACTTCTATCCTCATAAAGTCATTAGCCAAGTTTTGGATTTCTCTAGCCAACGGGCGTCTAGAAACTTGCAAGTGAGCTAGACTTCCCATGCTTCCTGCCTTTCTACTTAAAGCATCTGCCACAACATTAGCTTTTCCCGAATGATACAGAATAGTGATATCGTAGTCCTTCAGTAGTTCCATCCATCTCCTCTGTCTCAAATTTAAATCTTTCTACGTAAAGACATACTGTAGGCTACGATGATCTGTATAGACTTCACACTTAACCCCATATAAATAATGTCTCCATTGCTTTAATGCAAACACTACCGCAACCAACTCCAAATCATGGGTCGGATAATTACGTTCATGCACCTTTAATTGCCTTGAAGCATAAGCAATTACCTTCTTCTCTTGCATTGGCACTGCACCCAAACCCAAATAGGATGCATCACAATAGACAATGAGATTCTTACCTTCCACTGGCAGGGTAAGGATTGGTGCAGTAGTCAACAAGGTCTTGAGCTTCTGAAAGCTTTCCTCACATTCATCCGACCATACAAATGGAACATTCTGCTTAGTCAGGCTTGTCAATTGGGAAGCAATGGAAGAGAACCCCTTGACAAATCGGCGGTAGTAGCTAGCTAAACCAACATAGCTCCTTACTTCTGACACATTAGTAGGTCTCTCCCAATTCTTCACTGCTTCAATCTTAGATGGATCCACCATCACTCCATCCTTAGAAACCACGTGCCCTAAGAAGGACACTGAATCTAGCCAAAACTCACACTTAGAGAATTTGGCATAAAGTTTTTTCTCCCTCAACATTTCCAATACAATTCTCAAGTGCCCCTCATGTTCCTTCTTACTCTTTGAGTATACCAATATATCATCAATGAATACAATGACAAAGAGATCCATATATGGCTTAAAAATCCCATTCATCAAGCTCATGAAAGCAGCAGGGGAATTCGTAAGCCCAAAAGACATTACTAAGAACTCATAATGCCCATACCTGGTACGAAAAGCAGTCTTGGGCAAATCCGTTGCCCTTATTTTCAATTGATGATAACCGGATCTCAAATCGATTTTTGAGAAGGTGCAAGCACCTTGTAACTGATCGAACAAATCATCGATGCGAGGAATATGATACTTGTTCTTAACAGTTACCTTATTCAGTTGTCTGTAGTCTATGAACATTCAAAAAATCCCATCCTTCTTCTTCACAAACAAAACAGGAGCACCCCAAGGATATGCACTTGGTCTAATAAAGCCTTTGCTTAACAACTCTTGAAGTTGGGCCTTTAATTCCCTTAACTCCGCGGGAGCCATTCTATAAGGGGGTATAGAAATGGGGCGAGTACCCGGTTCCAGATCAATGCAAAAATCAATATTTCTATGCGATGGCATACCAGGAAGGTCTGCAGGAAACACATCCAGAAACTCAAGGACTATTGAAACCGACTCAATTGAAGGTACTTGGGTAGTATCATCCCTGAGGTGTGCCAAGAAAGCTAAACACCCTTTACTAACCATTCTCTTAGCACGAAGAAAGGAGATAATACGAACCAGAGTGGAAGTATAGTCGCCCTCCCACACTAACGGATCTGTCCCAGGCTTGGCCAACGTCACAGTTTTAGCATTACAATCTAAGATCGCAAAATTAGGAGAAAGCCAAGTCATACCCAGAATTACATCAAAATCAACCATTTCTAGGATAACCAAGTCTACATCAGTGTTGCTCCCCACAAAAGTCACCAGACAAGACCTATATACCCTTTCAACTATCATAGACTCACCCACCGGAGTAGACACACGAATAGGCATGTCATGTAATTCACAAGGTAAATTAAGACTAGTAACAAATGAAGAAGATACATATGAAAATGTGGAGCCAGGATCAAATAATACAGAAGCCATGCAATCACAAACCAAAAGATTACCTGTGATAACAACATCAGATGTTTCCGCTTCAGACTGCCCGGGGAAAGCATAACAATGGGCCCTATCACCTGTCTGCCCGTTGCCCCTACCATGTTGTGCTGTAGTGACTCCAGTTTGCCCGTCACCCCGGCCGTTTTGGTGGCCACCATTACCTCGGCCACCACGTCCTCCCGAATGACGGCCTCTTTCATGACCACCTCTACCTCTGACTATTGGGGGTCTGTAACTCTGTTTTGGACAATACCTCTTAATAAGTCCAATCTCCCCACATCCATAACACTCTCTGGAGTCAAGCATAGGTCTCTCAAAGAAGTGTTGATCGGTCTGAGGTGGACCCCCAACTACAGTCTGTAGTGAAGACTGAATTGGTCGGACTGAGTAACCTCCTAAACCCTGTCCTCTAGAGTAAGAACCATTAAACTCACCTCCCTTTTGAAACCTTTTTGATGTCGATGCCATGCTGAAGTCATCTGGCTTCACTCCTTCCACCTCTATCACGAAGTCTACAACTTCTTGAAAGGATTTTGCCGTAGCCGCTACCTGTAAGGCTGAAATCCGCAATTCTGACCTCAACCCCTTCACAAAACGGCGAATCCGCTCTTGTGGACTGAAACAAAGTTGGGTGGCATACCTGGACAATGCACGAAACTTAGCCTCATATGCAGTAACCGACATCCTACCTTGCTCTAGGCTCAAGAACTCATCTTTTTTCCTATCCCTCAAAGTCCAGGGGATATACTTCTCCATAAACAAGCTAGAGAATGATGCCCAAGTCATAGGTGGTGCCTCTGTTGGTTGACACTCAACATGTGACCGCCACCACATTTTGGCGTTCCCTTGGAACTGATAAGTCACAAACTCAACACCAAACCGTTCTACTATAACCATCTTGTGTAGTAGCTCATGACAGTCAACCAGAAAATCGTAGGCATCCTCAGATTCAGCACCCTTGAAGACTGGAGGTTTCAATTTCAAGAACTTAACGAAAAGTTCATGCTGATCATTGGTCATTATAGGCCTTATAGTCAGACGAGGAAAGATGCCTATTTCCAATGAGGCATCCATGCAGGGAGCCACAGTAGCTGCATGTTGTACCTCCGGAACCTGAGGTGCTGGTGCAGAAAACACTGGAGGTGTCTGGCCCTGATCAGATAACCCACTATGATAAGCAAGAACCTGATTAATCATCTCTGGGGTAGGTTGTGGTGGATATTCCTCATTCTGCACTTGTTCATTCTCCCCTTCCTCACCCTCTCTTATAACTTCCTCAGTCGGTAGAGGAGTCACCGCCCTAGTACCAGATGGGCTAGGTGCTTGTCCTCTTCCTCTAGAGGACGTCCTCCCGCGACCTCTACCACGGCCTCTTGCCACTAATCCTCTCTGAGCTACAGCCCCAGTGGCTGGCTGGCTCAGACGCATTTAGTCTTGCCGGTGTTGGTGTTGGTGCAGTCGTTGCTCTAGTTCTAACCATCTGCAAAATAGAGTGAAGATGGTCAGATACCAATTTGTATCACCTAGATACCAATTGGATCCAAGTAATAGCACGAAAGAAAGAAAGAAAGAAAGAAAGAATGGAATTTTTCTAAAGTCTTATAGCCTCTCAAAGAAAAGTAAAGGTGTCCCCTTACCGTTCCTTAAGACTCTACTAGACTCGTTCTTGTGTGATGAGACGAACGAAACTAATGCTCTGATACCAAGTTTGTCACGACCCAAAACGAGCCGTGAGTGGCACCCACACTTATCCTACTATGTGAGCGAACCAACCAATCTAAACCCCAACATTTCAAACATAATGAACAAAATACAATGCGGAAGACTGAAACTCATTAATGAAAATCAATTCAATAACTTCTAAAAACTTAACATCTATTATTCCCCAAAATCTGGAAGTCATCATCACAAAAACATCTATCCTCAAATTACTAAACAAAGAATATTCTAAAAAGCTAAAATAAATAAAAAGCTAGTCCATGCAGGAACTTCAAGGCATCAAGACATGAAGAATAAGATCCAGTCCAAGCTAGAAGCATTGGCTCACCCTGAAATCCGGTGTAATGAAGACTGGCTAGAGTTGAGGTTAAGTTTAAGACGACGATACGTTTGCTGCACTCCACAATAACAAAGAAAGAAACATACAAGTAGGGGTCAGTACAAAACACAAGTACTGACTAGGTATCATCGGCCAACTCAAAATAGAAAACAATATATATCAGATAACATCATAAAATCAACTACAATACTCAATCTGTAGCAATATCAAGTACTATAATCATTAATAAATAACGCCAAGTACACCCATGAGGAATCAAGCCTTAGTACCATACTCATTTGGGAAAAAGGTTCATTAAATTGAGCATATTAACATCTTTCAAGATTCATTATCTTTATTCCTCTCGTGTCGGTACGTGACACTCCGCTCAATATACTATCCTGGAGTCGGAACGTGACACTCCGATCCTCATATACTATCCTGGTGTCGGAACGTGACACCCGATCCATATTCTATCCTGGTGCCGGAACATGGCACTCCGATCCTCATTCTATACTGGTACCGGAACGTGGCACCCGATCCATATATTATCCTGGAGCCGGAACGTGGCACTCCGATCCTCATTCTATCCTGGTACCAGAACGTGGCACCCGATCCATATACTATCCTGGTGTCGGAACGTGACACTCTGATCCTCATATACTATCTTGGTACCGGAACGTGGCACCCGATCCTTTATTACTATCCAGGTGTCGGAACGTGACACCCGATCCCCTAATCTCACCACTTTCGTTCATCAAGCCTTCTTTTATACCAAGGCATCATCATTAACAAAGTAGATTAGGGTTTTTCAAGATTTAGGATTCAATAGCTTCATCATGCTTATTTTATCACAATTATATAATCACATTCATACAAGCATACAATTAAGCATATAGAAGGGTTTACAATATTACCCAATACATATCATTCTCTATTAAGAGTTTACTACGAATAGCATAAACCATAACCTACCTCCACCGAAAATTCGTGATCAAGCAAGCAATTTCCCAAAGAGTTGTTTCCTCTTCGTTTCCCTCTTTCTCGATCGTTCTCTGTCCCTCTCCTTGTTCTTTCTATTTTTCTTATTCAAACCCTCTTTATTTTACCCTAATTAGCATATAATTAAGTATGAAAGATGAGGAATTAACCCACTAATTAACTCAAGGTTATCTCTTTTAACCCCCAAGTAATTAAACTATTAACATTAACCCACTAACTTTATAATTAAAGCAGGAATAGTCCAAAATGCCCCTTAAAATATGTAACAGAAATCCGACCCAGTCTTGGTTTACCGCAGCCTGTGACGGCCTGTCGTGTCTGCGACGGTCCGTCCTGCTGCTTCCATCACAAAGTTCAGAGACTCAATTTCCTTAAAGAATCTGTGACGGTCCGTCGTGCCCACGATGGTCCGTCCTGCCATGTCGTCACGAAGTTCAGAGACTTAATTTCTGTGGAAGATGTATGACGGTCCGTCGTGCCCACGACGGTCCATCCTGCCCACGACGGTCCGTCCTGCCATTCTGTTACGAAGTTCAGAGAGTCGATTTCAGTACCCAAATTTCAGAATTCTAAGTGTTTTGGAATGAGACCCCCTCGACGGTCCGTCGTGCCCATGACGGTCCGTCGTGGGTTCCGTCGACTCAGGCAGTTTTTCCAGAAATAAAATCTGCTGCTCAAAACGACTAAACAGGTCGTTACACAACCCTACTAGTGAATTTAGTTAATCATGCAAGCAAGATCAGATTTCATAGTTTTTCACAAAGAATTCATGAACATACCTAAAAATAAGATGAAACCCTGAAATTTAACTTGAAGTATCACGAAAATCCTTCAGCTCATGAAATTGATTAGTTGTTAAAAGATTGCAACCAATAATCTCCAACAAAAAATAAAAAACACTACGAGTTACTAACCTCAACAAAGAGGTTTTAATGCCCTATTTATTGAAAACATTGTGCTAAAGAAAAAAAAATTCAAATAACGGAAGTTTGTTCATTAGACGCAGCTGCAATCCACGACCACACTAATCGTCTGTCGACTGCCTCGATCAGTCCATAGTTAGAATTTTTTTCTTCATCATAGTAACATATTCTTTGAATTAAAAAATGT
>JAKWIY010003061.1:37541251-37582172 GCA_027704805.1 Solanum corneliomulleri
GGGTGAAGTCAGTCGGGGTGGTGTCAGAAGCTCTGAAGTTGAACAGTTAGTCCCTTGGGCTAAATCCACATTGTATGCCAAGTCCTAGCTCTATGTTGGCATCTAAATCCTAGGATGTCTCAGTTGTGGCTCTATGTTTGACTCATCCTTAATCACTCCTATATAATAAGTGCCCACAGGACAATGAAATGTGTCACCGTGGCAAGTAGTACACTCCTATGTTTTCCTCATCCTATGAAATGTGTCACCGTGGCAAGTAGTACACTCCTATGAAATGTGTCACCGTGGCAAGTAGTACACTCCTTAATCACTCCTATGTTTGCCTCATCCTTAAGACATGCAAAGTGGCAAGTAGTACATGCCTTGAAATTTCATTAATGGATCATTATGATCAGCACCTTAGAAAAGTCTATCTCCAACACCGCCAACATTGTTGTTACCAACACCACCTTGTCACATGTAAGGATATTATAAGTTTTTATCGGTGATAGTCGGTGTGGGACCACCATCCAAAAGAGAATGGCCACAAAGGTGTGGGTCTCCTTATTAATTCACCCTCGAGGGTCTAACACCTTATATATTCTTTCACCATTATTCGCCAAATATTCGGCTAGCCATTTCTTTATTGTCTCTCATTGCTCAATGGTCCTCTGAAATGCGCCACTTTTGACAGTCTCCCACCGCTAGATAAATTCTAAAGTAGTCGGGGCTCATATTGTGTTAGTAGTGGGGTCATATAGAAACTTGCAGATTATGGGATCACAGATATCAACCGGGTCACCTCGAATGAGTACAGAGGTGAGCTGGTCATCTTTGGTAGGTCTCGCCCTCTTGTCGATGAAACCCCGCAGAGTAGGTACATAATAGGCATAAAAATCTTTAACCATCTATTCACTATAGTTTCCCAGACTCCTAGCCATCCATTCTAACCTATGTTGGTTGAAAAATTTTTGCACCTCGGGAACCGTGTGAAAACTCCCTTTGAAGACTCGACGCTTTACCGTAACTACCTGGGTGATCACCACTTTATCATTCATCATTCTCAGATCTCTTTATAGCTTGTATTGACCATCCATGCAGCACCAGTATTTTTCTTAATCAACATGTGTAGGGTCATCTGCCCGGGATGCAAGTGTAGAGTCTGAGATGGTGGCCTCATCAGACAAGGCTTAGTTGTCGTGGCCCTCTAACCTAGTGGATCCCTGAGAGGCGAAACATGAGGCAATGGATGCCTTTGACCCAGAAGATTAGGCCGACCTTAATGCGTAGACAAATTTTGAGCTTGATGCTCCTTCAGAACTAGAGGCACCCGCGGACGGTGAGCCGGTCAGTGTGCGCTCCTCATCATACTGTAAAAGAATTAGATTTCTCTAATAGAAACGACTGTCTTGAAGAAAGATTTGTTGATCAATCAACTTAGTATAGTCTAGTTTCGTTGTCCCACAGGTAGATTATTTTTAGAAGTTAGTCAAAAAAAGTTGTCTGATAGAAATGGCGGATCGGCAAACCGTAGTGCACTTCTGTTGTTTAAGACATAGACAGTTTTTGGTTGGTGTAGTCGACGGACCCCATAAATGGCCCATCATTCAATAGTCGATCTGTGACGGGGTCTCGTACTATTGGCCTGAGATATATTTCAGGCCTTTACAAGGTAAATTATTTAGGTAACTTTTGTCACACTCAACATTAGATATAGAATTTTAACACCGAAAATATGAATTCGTCATTTCTATAGTTTCATTTTTGCACAATTTGTGTTGTATTTCATCCACACTAACAAACCCTAAGACTGAGTTGCCATAATTACAGAGATACCCACATTTTGTACTTACTACAAGGTGACACAACCACACTCTATCATTGTGAGGGATGTACTACAAAAGGTTTAACATGCTATTTCAGTTAATTTAAACCTACAGTCAAGATCAACATCCGTATTTCAGTAAAAAACTAGAACGAGATTTCAAAATTAATTGAAATCAAAATACATTTAGTTCGAAGTGGTGTGGTTGTGATATGAACTTTCAAGAAGTAGCCTAAGCGCCCGGACACGATTACAGGCTGAAGAGCAATTCAACGAAAGGAGAATTTGGAGAAGAGAGAGCTTGTGGAATTGGAAGGATTCTGATATTTGGGTGAAATGGTATATGGGAGGTTGAGTTTTGGTGATAAAGGAAAGAAATAAAGGAAGAATACCGTTTTGGATGGGAATTTTAAAAGAATTTGAAAGAGGGAATGAATGTGAACTGTTATGTCCTTTAATATTATTGATCGGGGCGGGGTGGGTTGGTGGTAATTTTAATCGGCGAAAACCTGTCGACATTCTGTAGTTCAGTTGAAATGTCGTCGACTTGGCTTGTCGATTACTTCTTGACTTAGAAACAATAAAAGACATAACTAGGATCTGCAAAAAGCATTGAGGTCTGTCGATGGAACGAACAGCCATCAATGTGGTCCGTAGACCACTACACCAGATTATTTTTTGAATTTTTGAATTTTTGTCCCTGCACATATAACATCCATTAGACGGTTCTTTTTATGTTTTTCTGGACACTATTGAGACACGGACCCTATACTAATATCTAGCAACCACTAGTACACATGCAAGATTAAATTAAAACTAAAACTAAATTAAAAAAAAAATGACCATTCATACAAAGAAAATGTATTTTATCATTGGCTAGAGGATACACCTTGGGTTTCCACCAAAGAAGAACTTTATTTAACATCATTGCACAACGCACGATCCTTGACTACTTATACTTTATCAAGATGAAAGGAATCATGGACACTCTTTGCATGCCCCAAGTATATCTATATCCTTTGCCTGTAGACTGTGAACTTTGAGCCCTCTTTATTCTCCAACTCAACTGCTCCATGTGAAAACTCTTTAGTGATGAGGAATGGCCCTTTCCAGGTTGACATGAGTTCGCCTGAAATAGATTTTAATAGAAGCACCAAATCACAAAACGAAAATTCTCATTTTTCAATCCTCTGATCGTGATACTTCTTCAACTTCTCTTGTTAATAACTAAACATTAATAGGCATTGAGACGAGCTCATGAAGCTCATTCAGTCCATTTAGTCTTTGTTCTGCTGGTTCAGTCCAATCCATCTTTAGTTTCTTTATTGCCCACATTGCTTTGTGCTCTTACTCGATCGGCAAATGACAACTCTTCCCATATACAAGTTGGTATGGAGATATACCTATGGGAGTCTTGAATGGTGTGCGGTAGGCCCAAAGAGAATCATCAAACCTCATTGACCAATCCATTCTATTAGCATTGACCATTTTTTCCAGAATTTTCTTGATCTCTCAATAGGACACCTCAACATTCTCGCTAGTATGTCGATGGTAATGAGTAGCCACATTATTGAGAACCTTATATTTTTCCAATATCCCTTTGAAAAACTTATTTTAAAAGTGAGAGCCACCATCACTAATTATTGCCCTAGATGTACCAAATCTTCAGAAGATTTTCTTTTTTAACAACAGGATGACACTCTTTCATTCATTGTTAGGAAACACTATTGATTTTACACATTTTGACACATAGTCCACAACCATAAGTAAATCCTTAATCCATTGAGAACTCATAAAGGGCACATAAAATCAATATTCCATACATTGAATAACTTAATCATCTGAAAATAATTTAATGGGAGTTCTTGCCTTTTTAAAATTCCTCCAACTCGTTGGCTCCGATCACACGATTTAGCAAACTCGTGAGCATCTTAGTGAATGATTAGCCAACAGTTCCCATACTGCAAGATCTTATGCGCAGTCCGTATAACACTAGGGTGCCCACCCACAGGAAAGGAGTGACATGTCTCCAAAACAATCAACATCTCAACCTCCGGTACACAACGAAGAATAATCATGTAATAGTCCGAAAGTTTATGACATGTTTTAAAGACTAACATGAAATTATAAAGCTTGTGACACTATTTTAAAGTCCAAATTAATAAATTCAAGTCATTTAGAAAATTTAAGAATCAAAATATCAAGGAACGTCCATGACGTCCAGAAACTAGTTCAATGAGGTGCTAGTATGCCTTATCTTATTTGACTAAGTTTTAGAAGTCGACAAATGATGAAATTTTGTGTAAAGGTGTCTAAGACGTATTAGATATATTTTTTAGTTACAAAATCTGGGCACAACTCCCCAAGGACCAAACATGATCCCTTGAGGAGGACCCTTGCAATTTGGAAAAAAGGTGACAAGAGGCAAGGTCCATCGATGAGTGTAGACGACAATCCGTTGGTTAATAAATGGGGTGTTAACCACTGCGTTGATGAAGACTTATAGAAATCCATGGGAGGCTTGTTTTTTAAAGTCTTTGACCAAGATTATGGACCAACAAGATAGTTGGTCCCTTAGCCGTGGTTTGTCAAATGAACCTTAGATATGGTCTCGTTTGTGGAATCCACAGTTATGCTACACGATTTAAGATTGGTTAAATTAATTAATTAGGTGTAAATTTTATTATATATAGGTTCATAGAGGTCCAATTAATTTATTTAATGATCTATTTAAAGACCCTAACCTAACCCTAATAATTCCCAAGTCCCAATTGTTCTTCCTTCTCTCTTCGTTCAATCTCCCAAGTATAACAACACCATAGAAGTCATGGTCAAGAGGGTTATCGGGATTATAAAGGTCAATATTATCCATCAAAATAAATCAATCAACAAGGTATAGGATACCTTTGACCTTTGGGATCTCTTTTTAAAAAGAATTCCTCTAAATTGATTTCAAAACATGAAATTCAAGTGGGTTTTCATCCAATATGAAATTGATCTTGTGAATTTCTTTATGTATATTTTATATTTGATAGTATCAGTATATTAACATGTATTATAACTCAATAATTTTATTTGTGTATGTATTTGTCTAGTTTGTAAAGGATGACCTATTCCCCTTAACCCTAGATTGTGATCTTGAATTTAATTATGTAGCATTGACTTAATTGGTTTGGTGAGTGTGTGAATTACTATTCTATTTTGTTATTATGCTAATTATGAGTATATTGTAATTTATTGTAATCCAATTATGATAGTTCTTGAGTAATTGACCTAGGTCATTAAGTTGTTATGAATTTTACCTATGTCTCTGATTCTAGGCTAGGAACTAGTGATGGATTGTTGTATAACGATGGTGATAACTTACCAATGTGCATTATGAAGGAGATCGAGTAAGTCTTCTGTCCTCTATTCTTTACAACATTTATGGTTACTTGTGATTATGTGATGATGTTGTATTGAAGTAGACCTTATATTAAAATTGATAGGATTTGTATGATGTTGATTTTAAATTTCTTGAACTATGGATGTGAGTTGTTTGCTATGATGTAACTGTTTTAAGGATGAAGATAACTTACCAATGTACCTTATAATGATGTGACTATATAAATGTGCTAACCTCACTTGTATGAATTGTAATTAAAGGAAAATACTCATGCAATTCTTTTTGAGCAATAATTATGTTGTTTATGTAAGAGATATACGCTATGACCTACATTAACTTGTGATGATTAATAAATGCATTAATGACATTTTAAAAGGGACACTAGTTCGGCACCGAGTGAACTAGTGTGAGGAGTATCCCTTCACACATAGGGAAGGTGGATCACTAATTTAGACATGATATTAGAGACTACGATTAATGTAGCTTAAAGAGGGTCCCAACTATATCTGCTAGTTCTTGATCAATGTTGCCCCCATAGGAATACTAGCTTGTGGATCGACTTAGATGTTATGTTCTTGTTCTGGTACTACCTTTGCATGTCGTACACCTTCCATCAGTGTAGGGTTCTATGAAACCGTATTCCATATTATATTATGTGGTTTATGTCAGTTAAGGAAAGATGTTCCCAATAGGTTAAATGAACTGAAGGAATAAACTCTAACTAGGATGAACTGAGTTGTTAGGCTTAGTATAGCTAAGAATATAGGACTCTACCTAAAAACTGTACTAGTTAGCCTTGAGGCAAGTCTTAGGAGGATGTTCTTATATATATATATATATATATATATTATATATATATATATATATATATATATATATATATGCTTATATTTTGCATGATATGTATATGATGATCTTCCATATTGATGATATTATTCATTTATTTGATTAACTTAAGAATATGTGTATCGATTGTATTGCTAAAGCATGATTTTATGTACTCTTAATGATATGTTATGTGAAGTTCGACATTTGTTATGGTTCTTGTTGGGTTTATTGGTTAAGGTTATGGGGCTTTGCTTGGTAATTGAAATAGTTCAGCTAATGAGGGATCATGAGTAATTGTCTTGCTTTGGTTATGTTGTAATGAACTCTTATTCATGCTGTTGATGTTATAAATTGATAATAGAGTTTTCTTGATTATATATTCTAGTATGATGGTATGTACGATTGACTTCGATAGACTTAGTATGACGAACATGGTCTTGAATTGATTAATATGCATTAATGACTTGTATTGGTTATTGAATGTGCATAAAGCTTTCAAATGAAAAATCACATGCTTTAATGAAATGCTTCTTTTGTAGCATGATTTTATGATGCTTGTGTATATGGTCACATACCCAGTACAAGTGATGTTCTACCCCATTTTCTCCCTTTTCCCCAACATTTTAGATTTCAATCGTTGAAGGGCTTTTGAGACAAGTTTGAAGGAATCATGGAATTCTCACTCATCCAAGTTGGGTAGGTCGTCACTTTCCGAGGGCAATTCCACTATCCATCTTTCGATGTTTTTTTAGTTATAAGGATTCTAGTTCCTTAATTTTCATTTGAATAACACAGATTTTATATCCTATATATGGCTTTATTACTTTGATGTATGCGATATGCCCAATTGATATACTCCTGTTTTAAACTGTTATTAGATGAGACATCTAGTTTTAAGAGTATGTTATATCTTATATACATATACATATGTATATAAATATATTTATATATATATATATATATATATATATATATATATATATATATATATATATATATAAATAAACATGTGTGTGTGCGTGTATGTGAAATAAAAGTAGAAGACAACCTATCCTTTTATATAAAGTTCTATGTATACTTGATATGACTATATTATGTATATGTGAGAGGTCTATATAAATCTCAAGATAGATATCGAATAGTTTTAATTTTTTCCGCATTTTGACCTCTGAATGTAATTATGTAAGCTATGAGTCTAGTCTTAGTCCTCAAAGAGGACAACGACGCCGGTTACGGCTAGGGGGTGCTCCGCGGATGTGACAAATCCCATCAGCAAAATTTCGGTATAACTAAGGCTCATCCCAAAAGAAATTTTTCACATAATACATGAATATTTTCCTCTGGTGGAAGGAAAGCTCCGATGGAACTACATCACTTACCGCATAGTTCACAAATTTTGCGAAATAGGGGATCAAATCTTTAGAGGGGGCCTATACATGCTCTTCTTGGAATGCATCATAAATTTAAGCCTTTTCTCCTAATTTACGCATATCTTCATCCTCCAATCTAGACAAGTGATCGGCAACTTGATCCTCCGTCCTCTTTCTATATTTTACATCAAAAACAAATTTTTTCAATAATATTACCCATCGGATCAACATTGAATTCACATCATTTTTTGCCTTCAAAACCTCAAAGCGGAGTGGTTTGTGTGCACTATGACCCTTGTGCCAAGAATATAGGAGCAAAGATTTTCAAAAGCAAAAACCACTGCCAGAAGTTCTTGTTTAGTGATCGTGTAGTTTTTGTAAGCTTCGTTCAAGGCTTTATCACATAGTAAATGTAGTGAAGGATTTTATTCCTTCTCTGTTCCAATACCACATCACGTGCAACATCACTTGCATTAAACATCACCTCAATTGTCTCACTCAAATCAGCTGAAATAATAATGGGCACAGACACCAACTTCTCCTTCAACTCTCCAAATGCTTCCAAAGTTGATTCATCGAAATAAACTTACAATCCTTCTCGAGTAGTTTGCACAAAAGATGTGCAAATTTTTAAAATCCTTAATAAACCTCTGGTAAAAGTCCACGTGTCAAAGAAAACTTCTCACACCTTTCACAAAGATGGGTGGAGGAAGCCTCTCTATCACTTCCGCTTTTGCTCAATCAACCTCTATCCATTTCTCGAAGATGCGATGGCCCAACACTATACATTTTTTCACCATAATAGGGCATTTCTCCCAATTAAGAATCAAATTATAATCTTCACATCTTTGGTGGACCTCATCCAAATTACTCATACACCGATCAAATTAGTTTCTAACAACAAAAAAAATCATCAATGAACACCTCAACAGTGTGCTCCACCATATCATAGAATATCGGTAGCATACAATGCTTGAAGGTTGCCGGTGCATTACATAACTCAAATGTCATGCTTTTCAAAGAAAATGTCCCATAAGGGCAAGCGAAAGTGGTCTTTTCTTGATCTCAGGGGAAATATAGATTTGGTTTGTAGCTCGAATAGCCATCAAGAAAGCAATACCACCATTTGCCTATGAGTCTGTTTAAATCTAATCAATGAAGGGCATGGGGAAATGGTCCTTCTCAGTCCAAGAATTCAAATTCCGATAATCCACGCAAAATATCCATCCAATCACTGGCCGCATCAGAAAAAAGCTCGTTCTTATAATTAGGTACAACTGTCATCCCACAATTTTTAGGCACGCACTGAAAAGGACATACCCACGTACAGTGTGTAATATGATAAATGAATCCGGCAACCAATAACCTTATGATATCCTTCTTCAATATCTCTTGCATATGTGGATTCAACCTTCTTTGCTACTCAATACTTTGTTTGTGATCAGGTATGAGATGAATTTTATGGGAACACATACGAGGGAATCCCATTAATGTCTCCAATTGTCAACTAATGGCTCGTTTGAACTACTTCAATACCGCCACTAGGCCCTTTACTTGTCTTTAATTCAAATCTGCTACAATTATTACCAGAAAAGTGTTATCTCTACAAAAGAACACATACTTCAGATGAGGTGGTAGAGTCTTAAGATCTTATTTTACTGTTTCCTCAATAGATGGTTTCACCGGTGGAGACTCGCGCTGCTTCAAATCTCGCTACAATTTCTTTGGTTTTGACCGATATTTGTTTCATTCATGTATAGCCACCAAAGACCCATACTCTTCAATACCATCAATGTTACAATTCATGACCACTAGAGCTAGTGCCTCGACATGTAGTTGCTCTTCAATTTGTAACTTATATACACACTCAACCCTGTAGGATATAACATATACAATTTTGAGCTTATCACTCTACCTCATGGATAAACATATGTTGAAAGGTTCTTCTTTATTGTTTAAGCTAAATTTTATCTGCCCTTTTTCCATTCAACCAATACAATCTGGTGGCAAGGAATGGCCTCCGTAGAATAATAGGAACCTCAAAGTTGACCTCATAGACAAGAATCACAAAATCGACCGGAAATATAAATGACTCCAGTTTAAAAAGAACATTATTGAGGATTACAATGGGCCTCTTCACCGTTCGATCGTCCATCAGTAACCGCATTATAGAGGATTGGGTCACCCAAGCCTAATTTCCCATGAATGGAAAGAGGCATAATATTTATGATTGCACTAACATCGCATAATTCTTTAGTAAAATGTAGCAACCTAATTGTATATAGACTAGTGAAGCATCGAGGATCTTCCTTCTTCTAGTGAAGATATCATGTAGCAATAACACTATAATTTTGAATTCTTTCATGATCCTTACAAGTTATCAATCTTTTCTTAGTCACTATATCCTTCATAAACTTATCATAACAGAGAATTTGTTCCAAACATTTTATAAAGAGTACATTCATGAAAAGTTGTTTCAACATAGTGATAAATCACCCATATTTATCATCCTCGGACTTCTTCACTAATATCGAAGGGAATGGTGGTGGAGGTCTAAGAATGGGGACCACTATTAGAGATACCTCTTCTTCGTTGACCGTGTTTTCCACAAATTTTCCACAAACTTCTACGACATACGATATAGGTGGATCAATAGTGTGCTTACACTCTCGTTTAGTGACTGCCATTCAATGATCATAAATTTTAGGGTTTTTGATAGTGTTGCTTGGAAGAGTGCCGGGTGGACGTGGGTTCACCATAGTGGACTATTGAGACATTTGTCATTCAAGATGCTTAATCAAACCGAGTATGCGTCCACCTTCTATTTAATGTTAGGTAGGTCATATCTCATCTCCTTAACATTCTCATAACTAGCATCAATCCTTCTCATCATCTTCTGTAGTATACCCTCAACTCGCGCCATATTATCTCTACCATCTCTATGAGCAACTTACCTATCTTGTGGAGGAATAGAGGGCCCACTCTGACCATTCATGTTACCATGGTTATTCTGTTGAAGTTGTTGTCACGGTTGTAGTTACAATCTCATACCAATTGACCCTCTTTGTTGTAGTCACCATATTTCCGACTTTCGTTTCCTTGACCTTGGAGCCAATTTTCCTGATTGGAGCCTTGGGCGTTTGGTCGGAAACCCCCAAATTTTATCATTCCCTTTATAGGCATATTCTTTATAATAGTATTCATCTTATGGCAGTGGTGGTTTAGTAAAATAGTTCACTGCATTTGCCTTCTCTACACTTCCGCTCACATGTTTCAAGACCAACCCTAGCTTAGTTCTCATCTGTTCCATCTCCTGACAAATCTCATATACCGCTACATTGTTTGTATATTGGATTGTAAAGGTGTTTCTCATAGTGTTCGGCTTTCTAGTGCTATAATCCTTGTTATTTCGAGAAATCTTATCCAACTTCTTTGCATTCTCTGCATATGTGCTCTCTCTATAGGAAACACCATCAATAGTATTGAGTACTATTTTATTGTTATCATCTTGACCTTTGTAGAACTACTCTTTCAATAACTCATCATCAATGCAGTGGTTTGGGACACCTTTCACAAATGTAGTAAATTTGTCCTAAAATCTACTCACGGACTCTCTAGGTGGTACCTTAAAGTTTTTCACCTTATACGTCTGGTTGAGCTTCTTGGACACTAGGTAGTACATTTCTAAGAACACATCTCTTAATTTATCCCAAGTATAGATGGAGTTATATGGTAGCTCAGCAAACCATATCGCGAAATCTACTGTCAATGATAGCGGAAACACTCGCACCTTGATAACATTCATATCTAAGTCTAGCCTACCCACACAACTCTTACTCACAGTACTTTTATGGAAGTCTTGCAAATAAACCCCTCACAGTGATCATCTTTATCAAGCTACTAGTCACCATGAATATGGGCCTATGGGGTAGAGGAGGTAGGACAAGAGGCCCATTAGAATCAATGATGTTCACATTGCCCCTATAGAAATCTTGAGGTGTTAGGTATGGAGGTTGAATACTCAAAGCATTATCTAATTTAATATCACCACGAGCGTGGTTGTGTGCCTCAACCAGTAATGGATGCTGAAGAATTGCACCATCACCTAGATTGGCAGGAATCTATTGATTTTCCATCCTTCTCAATGCAAAGTTAAGTTTGAGATTGAATGGAATGAGTGGTTCTCCTCAGCTCTGTGTACTTGGCATATACTAGAGCTAGACCTTAAAGAAACAAAAATAAAAAGAGAAAGTAAAATGAGTAAATTGTTGAAAAAATGTCAATAATGTTTTAAAGATAATCTAAAATCAAGATCCCCCGACAGTGCCGCCAAATCTTTATAAGCTCAAATTACACATCCCTAAAAAATTATAAGCAGTCGTAATCAAGTAGAGAACCAAACTAGCATGTTGGGGTCAATCCCACCAGGAAAATGGGATAAACTTAACTTCAATTAACAATCACGTATATCTAGCAAAAGTATTTCCGAAATCAAGTAATTAAAGGGGGGTATTTATGAAACCATTTTCTTAAACAATTCTAAGTTAACAAGTAAGAAGAAGTAAATATTAAGTTTTATCAAGTTGTGGAGACTAACAAGGTATATGTTTTCCCATAGGTTCATAAAGTCGTATTCCATGAAATAGCAATTCTGCCCTAATTTTTTGCATGTTAAGTCATATATTATGTATATCTTAATCTTTGGTCCGGCATCTAAAGAATTTCACCTCGTAACTTGATCCAGCTACGTGTGTATAAGATACTAACCCTTACCTTTACATCATATTAGACATCATAATCGATGTATGACTTAGTTATTACTTCGCACTAAATCTATGTTGATAATTTTTTTTCTTATTCCTACGTCCGTGGTCCTCCAAGTAAAAATAACACGAGTTCTAACGCTTGCACTCGTTAAAAAGAGTTCTAAGAAAAAGAATGCAAGAACCTACTTGAGAATCGCTTATTTTCTAGGTTTACTTTGTTAATTACCCATGGTTCTCACAACCCTACTAAGTGAATTTAGTTACTCATGCAAGAAAGATCACATTTCATAGTTTTTCACAAAGAATTCATGAACATACTTAACAATAAGATGAAACCCTGAAATTTAACTTGAAATATCACGAAAATCCTTCAGCTTATGAATTTTATTAGTTGTTAAAAGTTTGCAACCAATAATCTCCAACAAAAAATAAAAAACACTATGAGTTTCTAACCTCAACAAAGAGGTTTTAATGCCCTATTAATCAAAAACATTGTGCTAAAGAAAATAAAATTCAAATAATGGAAGTTTGTTCATTAGACGCAGCTGCAATCCCCGACCACACTAACGGTCCGTCGACTGCCTCGATCAGTCCATACATAGAATTTTTTTCTTCACATCGTAACATCTTCTTTGAATTAAACGATGTACCTCTAGTATGGTCCGTTGACACATGTACGGTCCGTTAATGCTCCTCCGTCGCTCCATACTTAGGAACATGAATAGTCAGGTAGTGGAACCTTCTCTGAACCAATCAATGGTTAACCTGTATGGCACATCGATCAATTTAAGGATCTTCATTTTCTCTCCTGGTTCAAAACATAGTCAAATTTCCATAACCTTCTCCCTTAGCATGAACTACACATCGACGGTCACCACCTACCAACCGTCGATGACCTATGTAGGCCGTCTTTTTCACTTTTTCATCTTACTTCTACATTTTAAAACTAAATATCTCTCCTGTCAAATAAACATAAAAACATGTTTAAACTACTTTAGAAAGGCACTAGACACACAGAACACTTAAGCAAGATGCATTGAAAACACCATGTAACCACAGTGCATCAGTTTTTTTTAAAAAAATTATAAAAAAATATCCCTGGATAATCAAAAGGAACAAGCATATGTAGGTCAAGTGTATCAATTATGTGAAAAATATTACATATTAGCCTTGCCAAAAAGTGTTACAATCAGTTTGAACAAACCTGCCAACGACACATCTAATGTTGCACTTCGTTTTCTGTTTTTGAACGATAATACAAACATAAATGATGTACTCATATAAGAGATCACAAATATTTGATATCTAGATTTATTTCACTGACTTAGAGTATTCACTAAAGCTCTGTGCAAGGCTTGACAACTTACTCACTATTCTTGAAAGATCTTGTAAGCTCAAGAAAACCTTTAAGACTAACATCTCTAAGAGACTATAAAGAAAGAGTTAGAAATATTTTGAGGAGTTTGAAAGATGACTTTATATTACTTGGAAGAAAGCTTTACAACTTGAGTGATTGATTTAGAAATGAGAGGCCATTATATTTATACTACTTTCTAAGGAACTAAGAGTAAATAATATTTACTATAAAAGTCCATACTTATTTACAGTTATGTCCATGTTCTAGAATTCTCTAATAGTCTAGGGAATTCTAAGGATTTCAAAAAAAAAATATCTATTCCCTCTTCTAGAACACGCTTCTATTCTGGAGAATTCCAAGGCATTATCGCGGCTTCTAAGGAAAGATATAGGAAATACTAGATTTTAACACTAACCTCTACCTAACTCTACATACTTCCAACTTATATTTATGGCGGATTTAATTATGAAATAATGGATCATGACACTCTTTCCCACCTATTAATTTAAAAACTACATCGCGTTACTGCTAATTTCGTCAACGGAATCTTGTTTTCTCGTATGTGCAGCCTAGTCCATTGAGTAGAGAAACTACCTCCCGCAATTCATTCAGTAGCTTCTTTATCTCTTCTACGTCGGTCTTATAATCTACTTCCTTCCTAGGAAGCACGATCCGTGGCTGCTTCTTTGTAATTTCAGGATTGTTCTCCTTCCTCGTGCATGGAGGCGAGTAATCTTTAACAGCATTATCTTCTTTGGAATTAGCAATGGTTGATAAGAATGTTATTTCCTTTTTCTCAAGGCCTCTCTTGATATTCATAGCCGTTAGTCGGTCTTATCCTCCATATTTTGTGCGTTAATGAGGGAACCATAAATGATACTTTTGTTTCATGACCAAGAATTGTTAGAGGTACAGACCGATCATTGTGTTGCAATGATGGAAGAACTCTTGACCTAGAATATTATCAAAGAGATCTAAAGGACCAATAATGAAGTTTGTCTTACCTTGCCACTCTCTAAGCGTGATGTTTACGCAACACCACTCACATGAGTCGGTGGTGCATTAACCGTTCTTAGGTTGGAATTATGTGGACGGTACCTGATCCCCAACCTTGTCGATGCCCTCTTGTTCATGATAGTGTCCCTTGCACCCATGTCATCTATAGCGTTAGCGAATATTCTATTGATCTTGATGTAAACATATTTCGCGTCCTATGCTTTTTACTTACCTGATTACTTGGTGACAGCTTCGTAATGTCCTACCAATCCCATCAACAACATCTCTATACCTTGTCCTTGCTCTTATGCATCCTTCTCCTCTTTCTCCCACATAATTACACCAAGGATCTTATATTCAGGGAACCTAGTGTAGCCATGCGACCCACCTCATATTTAACAACTAATTTTCTTTGTAGTTTTTGTCTTTCTCTTGACATCACTTTAAATTCCAAACATCTTACCGTCAGACTTATAGGTATCAATCTTCTGTGGATATAGTCACTACTTCTTGAATTTTCCACGATCTCTCCCCCATGGTCACGACTACCTCTTTGCTTTTCTTCTCCATCTTAGTCGAGATTCTCATGTCAAATGTCTCTTAAAGCTTCTGCCTACATGATGGATTCATAGATAGTCTTTATCTTTTAGCATTCCAACTCCATCCTCGCCCAATTTTCCCTCTTGTCCATGAAGTGGAACAACATATCTTCATCCGTGAGGTTGGGAATTTGAAGCGTGAAGGTGGTAAATTACATCCCGTATGTGTGTATGCTACCTGATAACTTTAGTTCCCATATTTTGTGATTTGACTCATAGATGACGTTGTTCAAATTAAAAACCTTCTTTAACACCACTCACAATCCCTTTCAAGTATTTGTGGTTTAATATCACCACGACATGCCTAACACTTAAACACGTGCAAGCCATTACCCTCAGGCAGTGACGTTGATGGCCATGCTAATTGTTACTTGTGTCGGTGGAAGATGGATGATATGATAGCACCTCACATTGTGTATGGTCAAGCAAAGTTTCCTCTTTGTCTTTTTGGTGATTTTTCCCTTTTGGTCCTTGTAACGACCTGTTTAGTCGTTTTGAGCAGCAGATTTTATTTCTGGAAAATTGGCTGAGGCAACGGACCCCACGACGGACCGTCACAGGCACGACGGACCGTCGCAGGGTCTCGTTTCGATGTACTTAGAAATTCTGAATTTGGGTACTGAAAATCGACTCTCTGAACTTCGTAACGGACTTGCAGGACGGACCGTCACAAGTGTGACGGACCGTCACAAGTGTGACGGACCGTCACAGACTCCTTAGTGAAAAATAGAGTCCTGGTCCTTGCGACGACCATCGTGACGGACCGTCGCAGGCACGACGGCCCGTCACAGGTTGCGCAAATCCCAGGCAGAATCGCATTTCTTCACACGTTTTAAGGGACGTTTTGGACTATTCTTTCCTTAATTATAGATTTCGTGGGTTTATATTAATAAGTCAAATTACTTGGAGGTTAAAAGAGGTAACCCTAAGTTAATTAGTGTGCTATTATTGCCATCTTTATTCTTAATTATATGATAATTAGGGTAAAAGAAAGGGGGTTTGAACAAGAAAAAGAGAAAGAACAAGAGAGAGAGAAGAGAAACGAATTGAGGGAGAATCGATCGAGGAGAAGAGGAACAAGCATTGGAAAATTCTTGCTTAATCACTAGTCTTCGGTGGAGGTAGGTTATGGTTTTTTTACGATATTCATAGTGAACTCTTAATAGTGATGATATGTATTGGTGGTATGTAAACCTGTCTATATGCTTAATATTGTATGCTTGCATGAATATGATTATGTGATTTTTTGATAAACAAGCATGATGAAAACCATTGAATCCCAAATCTTGAAAGAAAATTTAATTTACGTTATTAATGATGATGCCTTGGTATAGAGAAGGCTTGATGAATTAAAGTAATGGGATTGATGATGCCTTGGTATAGAGAAGGCTTGATGAACGGATAGAATGAGGTTAGTGGATCAGAGTGTCACGTTCCGACACATAGTATTAGTGGATCGGAGTGTCACGTTCCGACACATAGTATTAGTGGGACGGGTGTCACGAACCGACACGTAGAATTATGGGATCGGAGTGTCACGTACCGACACATATAGGGGATCGGAGTGTCACATTCCGACACATATAGGGGATCGGAGTGTCACGTACCGACACATGTAGGGGATCGGGTGTCACGAACCGACACGTAGAATTAGGGGGGATCGGAGTGTCACGTACCGACACATAGTGGTAGGGGATCAGAGTGTCACGTACCGACACAAAAGGAAGAAAGATAAATGGAATCTTGAAAGATGGATAAATATACTCAAACTAATAAACTTAATTCCCAAATGAGTATGGTATTGAGGCTTGAGCCCTCATGGATGAACTTGATAGTACTTGTTGATGATAATAGTACTTGTTGTTGCTACATGTTGAGTTTATAGTTGATTTATAATATTACTTGATATATATTATCTTCTATTTTGAGTTGGCCGATGATATCTACTCAGTACTTGTGGTTTGTACTGACCCCTACTTTTATGTCTCTTTCTTTGTTATTTGTGGAATGCAGCAAACGTTCCGTCACCTTCAACTCAGCAGTAGATCTAGCCAGTCTTCACTCCATCGAAAATGCAGGGTGAGCTAACGCGTCTAGCTTGGACTGGATCTTCTTCTTCAAGTCTCGATGCCTTGAACTTCCGGCATTGACTAGCTTTTCATTTGTTTTTAGCTTTTAGAATACTCTTAGTTTAGTCATTTGATTATAGATGTTCTTGTGATGATGACTTCCAGATTTTGGGGATAATAATAATAGTTTTGAATTGTTTTTATTAATAAGTTTAAGTCTTCCGCATAATTTTCTGTCGATATACATTGAAATGTTAAGGATTAGATTGGTTGGTTCGCTCACATAGGAAGGTAAATGTGGGTGACAGTCGCGGCTCGGTTTTGGGTCGTGACAAACTTGGTATCAGAGCATTAGGTTCGTTGGTCTCATCACACAAGAACAGGTCTAATAGAGTCTTAAGGAACGGTAGGGGGACGCCTTTACTTTTTCTTGAGAGGCTATAGGACTTTAGGAAAATTCCATTCTTTCATTCTTTCTTTCGTGCTACTACTTGAGTCCAATTGGTATCTAGGTGATACAAATGGGTATCTGACCATCTTCACTCTCTTACGCAGATGGTTAGAACTAGAGCAACGACCGCACCAGCAGCAACAACGGCACGACAAGAAACGTCTGAGCCAGCCACTGGTGCTGTGGCTCGAGGAGGATCAGTGGCAAGAGGCCGTGGGACGACGTCCTCTAGAGGAAGAGGACGAGAACCTAGCCCATCTGGTACTAGGGTGGTGACTCCTCCACCGACTGAGGAGGTGATAAGAGAGGGTGAGGAAGGGGAGAATGAACAAGCACAGAACGAGGAATTGCCACCCCAACCTACCCCAGAGATGATCAATCAGGTTCTTGCTTATCTTAGCGGGTTATCTGATCAGGGTCAGGCACCTCCGGTGGTTTCTTCACCAACACCTCCGGTTTCAGAGATACGACATGCTGCTGCAGGGGCTCCTCGTATGGATGCTTCATTGGGAATAGGCACATTTCCGCGTCTGACTACTGGGCCTATAATGACAAATGATCAACATGAACTTTTCAGTAAGTTCTTATAATTGAAACCTCCAGTCTTCAAGGGTGCAGAATCTGAGGATGCTTACGATTTCCTGGTTGATTGTTATGAGCTACTACTACACAAATGGGTATCGTAGAACGGTTTGGCTTGGAGTTCGTGAGTTATCAGTTTCAAGGGAACGCCAAAATATGGTGGCGGTCACATGTTGGAGTGTCAACCAACAGAGGCCACCACCTATGACTTGGGCATCGTTCTCTATCTTGTTATGAAAAGTATATCCCAAGACTTGAGGGATAGGAAAAGAGATGAATTCTTGAGCCTAGAGCAAGGTAGGATGACGGTTAACGCATATGAGGCCAAATTCCGTGCATTATCCAGGTATGCCACCCAACTTTGTTTCAGTCCCAAGAACGGATTCGCCGTTTTGTTGAAGGGTTGAGGTCAGAATTGCGGATTTCAGCCTTACAGGTAGCGGCTACGGCAAAACACCTTCCAAGATGGTAGACTTGTGATAGAAGTGGAAGGGAGTGAAGCCAGATGACTTCACCCACGACATCGACATCACAAAGGTTTCGAAGGGGAGGTGAGTTTAATGGCTCTTACTCTAGAGGACAGAGCTCCGGAGGTTACTCAAGTCGACCAATTCATCTTCACTACAGACTATAGTTGGGGGTCCACCTCAGAACGGTCAACACTACTCCCGAGAGATCTATGCCTGACTCCGGAGAGTGTTATTATGTGGGGAGATTGGACATTAGGAGTAATTGTCCAAAAAAGAGTTACGGACCCCCAATAGCTAGAGGTAGAGGTGGTCATGGTAAAGGCCGCTTTTCTGGAGACGTGGTGGTCGGGTATGGTGGTCACCACAACAGCAGGAGGTGATGGGCAAATTGGAGCCACTACGACACAACATGGTAGGGGCAACGGAAAGACTGTGATAGGGCCCATTGTTATGCTTTCCCTGGGAGATCTGAAGCGGAGGTGTCTGATGCTGTTATCACAGGTAATCTTTTGGTTTGCGATTGCATGGCATCTTTATTATTTTACCCTAGCTCCACGTTTTCATATGTATCTTCATCATTTGCTAATGGTCTAAATTTAAATTGTGAATTACTTGACACGCCTATTCGTGTTTCTACTCCGGTGGGTGAGTCGGTGGTAGTTGAAAAAGTATATAGGTCTTGTTTGGTGAACTTTGTGGGGAGCAACACTTATGTAGATTTGGTTATCTTAGAAATGGTTGATTTTGATGTAATTCTGGGTATGACTTGGGCTTTCTCCGCAATTTGCGATCTTGATTGTAATGCTAAAACTGTGACGTTAGCCAAGCCTGGGACAGACCCTTAGTGTGGGAGGGCGACTACACCTCCAATCTGGTGCGTATCATATTCCTTTCTTCGTGCGAAGAAAATGGTTAGTAAAGGGTGTTTAGCTTTTATTGGCACATCTCAAGGATGACACTACTACCAAGTCCTTCGATTGAGTCGGTTTCGGTAGTCTGTGAGTTCTTGGATGTGTTCCCTGCAGATCTTCCTGGTATGCCACCAGATAGGGATATTGACTTCTGTATCGACCTTGAACCGGGTACTCGCCCCATTTCTATACCCCCTTATAGAATGGCTCCCGCGGTTTAGAGAGTAAAGGCACAACTTCAAGAGTTGTTGAGCAAAGGCTTCATTAGACCAAGTCATCTCCTTGGGGTGCTCCGGTTTTGTTTGTGAAGAAGAAGGATGGGAGTTTTTGGATGTGCTAGATAGACTACCGGCAGTTGAACAAGGTAACTATTAAGAACAAGTATCCTCTTCCTCGCATTGATGACTTATTCGATCAACTACAAGGTGCTTGTGTCTTTCTCGATGATCGACTTGAGATCCGGTTATCATCAATTGAAAATACGGGCAGCGGATGTGCCAAAGACTGCTTTCCGAACTAGGTATGGGCATTATGAATTCGTAGTGATGTCTTTTGGTCTTACAAATGCCCCGCTGCTTCATGAGCTTGATGAATGGTATTTTAAGCCATATTTGGACCTCTTTGTGATCGTATTTATAGATGATATACTCGTATATTCTAAAAGTAAGAAGGAACATGAGGAGCATTTGAGAATTGTGTTGGAAATGTTGAGGGAGAAAAAGCTTTATCCAAGTTCTCTAAGTGTGAGTTTTGGCTAGATGCAGTGTCCTTCTTGGGGCATGTATTCTAAGGATGGAGTGATGGTGGATCCTTCTAAGATTGAGACAGTGAAGAATTGGGTAAGACCCACTAATGTGTCAGAAATACGGAGTTTTGTTGGGTTAGCTAGCTACTACCGCGCCGATTTGTCAAGGGATTCTTTTCTATTGCTTCCCAACTGACGAACTTGACTAAGCAAAATGTTTCCATTTGTATGGTCGGATGAGTGTGAGGAAAGCTTTCAGAAACTCAAGACTTTGTTGACTACCGCGCCTATCCTTACCTTGCCAGTGGAAGGTAAGAATTTCATTGTCTATTGTGATGCATCCTATTCGGGTTTGGGTGCAGTGCTAATGCAAGAAAAGAATCTGATTACTTATGCTTCAAGACAATTAAAAGTGCATGAACGTAACTATCCAACTCATGACTTGGAATTGGCCGCGGTAGTATTTGCACTAAAGCAATGGAGGCACTATTTATATGGGGTTAAGTGTGAAGTCTATATGGATCATCGTAGTCTACAGTATGTCTTTACTCAGAAAGATTTGAACTTGAGACAAAGGAGATTGATGGAACTACTGAAGGACTACGACATCACTATTTTGTATCATCCGGGGAAGGCGAACGTTGTGGCAGATGCTTTGAGTAGAAAGGCGGGAAGCATGGGAAGTCTAGCTCACCTGCAAGCTTGTAGACGCCCATTGGCTAGAGAAGTGCAGATTTTGGCTAATGACCTCATAAGGTTAGAAGTAAATGAGAAGGGAGGGTTGTTAGCTTGTGTGGAGGCAAGATCCTGCTTCCTTGACAAGATTAAGGGGAAGCAGTTTGATGATGAGAAATTGATCCGGATTCGAGATAAAGTGTTTCAAGGAGAGGCTAAAGAAGCAATAATCGACGAGGAAGCTGTTTTGAGGATTAAGGGAAGGGTATGTGTACCCCGCATCGATGATTTGATCAACACTATTTTGGCAGAGGCTCATAGTTCAAGGTATTCTATACATCCGGGTGCAACCAAGATGTATCGTGACCTAAAGCAACACTTTTGGTGGAGTAGAATGAAGCGTGATATTGTTGACCTTATTGCCAAATGTCCAAACTGTCAACAAGTAAAGTATGAACACCAAAGGCCCGGAGGAACGCTTCAGAGAATGCTCATTCCCGAATGGAAGTGGGAGAGAATCGCAATGGACTTTGTGGTTGGTCTTCCAAAGACAATGGGTAAGTATGACTCCATTTGGGTGATTGTTGATAGGTTAACTAAGTCTGCTCATTTTATTCCGGTCAAGGTGACCTACAATGCAGAGAAGTTAGCTAAAATCTACATCTCAGAAATCGTTCGACTGCATGGAGTTCCACTCTCCATTATATCAGATAGAGGTACGCAGTTTACTTCTAAGTTTTGAAGAACGTTGCATGCTGAATTAGGTACTAGTTTAGACCTTAGTACTGCGTTCCACCCTCAGCCTGATGGTCAGTCTGAGCGAACGATTCAAGTGTTGGAGGATATGCTTCGTGCATGCGTGATAGAGTTTGGTGGCCATTGGGATAGCTTCTTACCTTTGGCGGAGTTTTCATACAATAATAGTTATCACTCAAGCATTGATATGGCCCCGTTTGAAGCATTCTATGGTAGGAGATGTAGGTCTCCCATTTGGTGGTTTGATGCATTTGAGGTTAGACCTTGGGGTACTGACCTCTTGAGGGATTCGTTAGATAAGGTGAAGGGCATTCAAGAAAAGCTTCTAGCGGCGCAAAGTAGACAAAAGGAGTATGCAGACCGAAAGGTTAGAGACTTGGAGTTCATGGAGGGTGAACAAGTCTTGTTGAAGGTTTCACCCATGAAGGGGTGATGCGGTTTGGCAAAAGGTAAGCTAAGTCCAAGGTATATTGGACCATTTGAGGTACTTAAGCGAATAGGGGAGGTGGCTTATGAATTAGCCTGCCCCCAGGGCTGTCCGGAGTGCATCCGGTGTTTCATGTGTCCATGTTGAAAAGATACCATGGAGATGGAAACTACATTATCCGTTGGGATTCAGTTTTGCTTGATGAGAATTTTACTTATGAGGAGGAACCGGTTGCTATATTAGATAGAGAAGTTCGCAAATTGAGGTCGAGAGAGATTGCATCCATCAAAGTTCAATGGAAGAATCGACCGGTTGAAGAGGCAACTTGGGAGAAGGAGGCAGATATGCAAGAAAAATACCCACATCTGTTTACAGATTCAGGTACTCCTTTTCGCCATTGTTTTTCTTCTTTTGATCGTTCGGGGACGAACGATGGGTAAATTGGTATCTATTGTAACGACCTGTTTAGTCGTTTTGAGCAGCAGATTTTATTTCTGGAAAATTGGCTGAGGCAACGGACCCCACAACGGACCGTCACAGGCACGACGGACCATCGCAGGGTCTCGTTTCGATATACTTAGAAATTCTGAATTTGGGTACTGAAAATCGACTCTCTGAACTTCGTAACGGACTTGCAGGACGGACCGTCACAAGTGTGACGGACCGTCACAGACTCCTTAGTGAAAAATAGAATCCTGGTCCTTGCGACGACCATCGTGACGGACCGTCGCAGGCACGACGGCCCGTCACAGGTTGCGCAAATCCCAGGCAGAATCGGATTTCTTCACACGTTTTAAGAGACGTTTTGGACTATTCTTTCCTTAATTATAGATTTCGTGGGTTTATATTAATAAGTCAAATTACTTGGGGGTTAAAAGAGGTAACCCTAAGTTAATTAGTGGGCTATTATTGCCATCTTTATTCTTAATTATATGATAATTAGGGTAAAAGAAAGGGGGTTTGAACAAGAAAAAGAGAAAGAACAAGAGAGAGAGAAGAGAAACGAATTGAGGGAGAATCGATCGAGGAGAAGAGGAACAAGCTTTGGAAAATTCTTGCTTAATCACTAGTCTTCGGTGGAGGTAGGTTATGGTTTTTTTACGATATTCGTAGTGAACTCTTAATAGTGAATGATATGTATTGGTGGTATTGTAAACCTGTCTATATGCTTAATTGTATGCTTGCATGAATATGATTATGTGATTTTGATAAAACAAGCATGAAGAAAACCATTGAATCCCAAATCTTGAAAGAAACTTTAATCTACGTTATTAATGATGATTCCTTGGTATAAAGAAGGCTTGATGAATTAAAGTAATGGGATTGATGATGCCTTGGTATAGAGAAGGCTTGATGAACGGATAGAATGAGGTTAGTGGATCGGAGTGTCACGTTCTGACACATAGTATTAGTGGATCGGAGTGTCACGTTCCGACACATAGTATTAGTGGGACGGGTGTCACGAACCGACACGTAGAATTAGGGGATCGGAGTGTCACGTACCGACACATATAGGGGATCGGAGTGTCACGTTCCGACACATAAAGGGGATCGAAGTGTCACGTACCGACACATGTAGGGGATCGGGTGTCACGAACCGACACGTAGAATTAGGGGATCGGAGTGTCACGTACCGACACATAGTGGTAGGGGATCGGAGTGTCACGTACCGACACAAGAGGAAGAAAGATAATGAATCTTGAAAGATGATAAATATACTCAAACTAATAAACTTAATTCCCAAATGAGTATGGTATTGAGGATTGAGCCCTCATGGATGACTTTGATGGTACTTGTTGATGATTATAGTACTTGTTGTTGCTACATGTTGAGTTTATAGTTGATTTATAATATTACTTGATATATATTATCTTCTATTTTGAGGTTGCCGATGATATCTACTCAGTACTTGTGGTTTGTACTGACCCCTACTTTTATGTCTCTTTCTTTGTTATTTGTGGAATGCAGCAAACGTTCCGTCACCTTCAACTCAGCAGTAGATCTTGCCAGTCTTCACTCCATCAGAAATTCAGGGTGAGCTAACGCGTCTAGCTTGGACTGGATCTTCTTCTTCAAGTCTCGATGCCTTGAACTTCCGGCATGGACTAGCTTTTCATTTGTTTTTAGCTTTTAGAATACTCTTAGTTTAGTCATTTGATTATAGATGTTCTTGTGATGATGACTTCCAGATTTTGGGGATAATAATAATAGTTTTGAATTGTTTTTATTAATAAGTTTAAGTCTTCCGCATTATTTTCTGTCGATATACATTGAAATGTTAAGGATTAGATTGGTTGGTTCGCTCACATAGGAGGGTAAATGTGGGTGCCAGTCGCGGCTCGGTTTTGGGTCGTGACAGTCCTTCTTTCTATCATCCGTCCTCATGTTGGAGGTGCTAGTGGCATTTATGCTTCCTTTGTTAGACATTCCCTTAGTACAAACCTTCTCTATGGTACAACGTTTCTCAGACTTAGAGTATTCATTACAGCTTCGTATAGCGCTTGACAACTTACTCACTATTATTCAAAATCTTGTATGCTAAAGAAAGACTTTAAGACTAAGGTCTCTAAGAGAATACAAAAAAAAATACTTATTTAGATTTTAGAAGTTTGGAAGAAGGTTTTATATTGCTTGGAAGTAAGCTTTAAAACATGAGTGATGATTTACAAATGAGAGGCCCTTCTATTTATATTACTAACTTAGGGCTTAAGAGTAAATAGTATTTTATTTAGAAATCCCTACTTATTAACACTTTGGTGCGTGTTCTAGAATTATCTACTAGCCTAGAGAATTCTAAGGCTTTCAAAGAAAATGTCTACTCCCTTTTCTGGAACTCCCTTCTAATCTAGAGAATTACAAGGTATTCTATAGCCTTCTACAATGTTCCCAAATTCACATCCATACGCTCTCAATACTTGGGTGAGAACATATAAATAATAACATTCAATTTTTTCTACGTTAACAGATTCTTACTTACAGAGATTTCTTCCCAATTCAAAAATGAGAACAAAATAAAGTGTATTTTTTTACTAGAAAAATACACGATTGATTTCTTTTTAAAAGAAAAACTAACACTAGTCTCCTTTTCTCCTTAGAAATTCAATTCTATGTTAGTTAAATATGTGGACTGTATAGAATTAATCATTGAGGCTTCCTATTATAAAAATAATTCCAAATAATTATTTGAACTATTCATACAATAGTAAATTACAAATCATTCCAATAGCAATTCGCAATTGCACTCTTCTATTAATATTTTGAAATTTCACATAAAATAAATATGTAATTCTCCATGTTAAGATTGCATATACTAATCAATAAATTAAATCACAGACAAATTTAATTCAGCAATTAATTTCCAATAAAGTTCTACTTAACTTAATTCATGTGTGAGATTCATTAATCCACATTCAAAGTTTGGATGCTAAAGACTTATATGCTTCTAAGAAAGACATATGCGTTAATCCCTATATGGAGGCATAAATTTCATTGACAAACTTATTATTTCACCAAGATATATTATTATCATCCTATCTATCATATATATGTATTCTAACCAATATACATATAATTCATATATATATAATATATATATAATATATATATATATATATATATATATATATATATATATATATATATTATATATATAATATATATATATATATATATATATATATATATATATATATCTATATATATATAATATATATATATATATATATATAAATAAGTGAGTGATATCATAATAGTATATCATGATTAGAATATAAGTACACATAATAATTTATATAATATAAATTTTTCAATCAGTCTAAACAAACTTTCACTACTCGGTCCCGCTCAATACATAAATACGCTAGCACAAGAAGATGAAATTATATTACGATCCTAGATTGTGAAAAAAACATACGCTTTGAAGAACCTATTATATAATCATTTTTATAAGCTAAAACTCTACACACTAAATACTACACTGCATAAGTAAAAAAGCACCACCATAAATGAATATATGATCTATTAAAACTGAATATATATTTATTCTACAATATATTGTACATCTTCAGATATATTTAATAGTATATATCCTAACAACTACTAATTTCCCCACTGATATAAATGACCATCAACTGGCGTGCCTGCCAAGAAGCTCAAATTTAGAGAAACAAATACGTAAGAAAAATGACAAGAAAAGATCACTTGAGAATCATTCCAATGGGGCTATATCTTAATATATCATATTTTGAAGTTAATAAAATAGTTTGATTTATCTGAACTCTATGTGACATGTTTTTTATGCATGTAAAATTCCAAGATGAGGAACTTAAAGTGCGATACATTACATATATTAATCAATAAATTAAATTAGTGATGAATTTAAATCAACAATTAATTTCCATTAAAGTAGTGCTTAAGTTATTTCATGTGTTGGATATATGATCCACTGCAAGGCTTGACATGATGAAACATATAAGCTTCTTAAAAAGACATATCAATCAAAGTGTATAACTAAACATGAATTTCATCAACTAACTAATTATTTCATCAATATGTATTATTATTATCCAATCTACCACATATATTGACCCATCTCAGAATATCACCTTTAAATAAATCAAAACGATAAAAAATATTTGTACAAATCATAATAGTTACATCAGTATTAAAAGTATAAGTACATTTAAATGTTTAGAGAATATATTTTTGTTGGCCAGTCTAAAACAACTATCTCTACTTGGTCTTGTTTAATGCATACAAAATGCACTATAATAAGAAGTTGGAACTATATCGTTCCCACGATCAAGATAAATTACATATAATCTTGTGCAACAATGGTACCGATTGCATGTCAAATTTCAATCGTATATTGTGAATAATAAACCTCATACATAGAAGAACTGATTTAATCCTCTGTGTATAAGATAAAACTCTACACACTAAATCATTTACTGTATAAGTAAACACGCTCCATCAACGAATATATGATCATTCAAAACAGAATAAATATTAAATCTATAAATAAGATTATATTTTAATATGTGCTAGCATATATCCCAAAATCTACTAATACTCCCACTGATAAAAATTACCATCAACTTGTAGGCCTGCCAAGTAGCTCAAATTTAGAGAAGCAAATATCTAAGAAAAATTAGAAGATAAAATCACTTGAGAAACAACCTTATTGGGGTTTATCTAAATCTATCATGTTTTTAACTTGATAAACCCTTGGATTTTTCTAAGGGGTTTATCTAAAGCTATCATATTTTTAACTTGATAAACCCTTGGATTTCTCTTAAATCTATGTGAAATGTTTTTTATGTATAGAAAATTTCAAGATGAGGATCTTAAATGAGATAGATTTGGATAGTTCTAAATTTTAAATGTGTAGGATAGATGATGTATATTACGATAACAAACCAATTGGGAGAATTATTTTATCAAACAGTGATAAAGAAGTTTAGTGATATATATATATATAAATAGAAGGAGCAAGAAATTGATTTATTGAAAGAGTTGACGTGTAAAGATTCCTTTAAGAGGAAATAGAGTTAATGCTAAAATCCCAAAATACAACCTTCTCGTAGATTTTATAGAGGAGATATGGTATATATGAAACTGTAAGAAGAAATAGAAAGCAAGGTCTCCAAGTTAGTGGAAAAAGACTTTAGCTGAAGGAGAGCTAGCGAAGGGACTGATGGAACAAAGGGAGAACTTGTTGGACAAGTTCTAGATTACATTATTTTTCATCATAGTGCTTGTGCTCATCAAGATTCATCAAAAAGGAATTTGTCAATTTTGCAACCTTTTATTGCAGCCACTTAAAGCTCTTCTAAATTGTCGTGTTCACATAAGAACTTCTTAAAAATATAAATTAGCGATCAATGAATTTTATAGATAAATTAAAAAAAATCCATTTTTCATCCTATTTAGTTACAAATTAATATAAAATTTACGTATGAACAATTTAACGATGGTTAATGATGAAGTTTGTTTCTAATTCGAATTATATACCAGGGAACCAATTCCATAACTTGGAAGTCATGATTACAAACATGTCTAATGTGAACAAATGCAAGTCCAATTAGTGGACCACAACAAGAAGTGTCAATGGCAAAAGACAAGCTAACATATTTAGAGAAGGAGAAACGTTGATCCTAAATTTTAAACATCTGCACTATGATGAGACACAGTGCAATCTATATCTTGTCCGGCTAACTCTTTCTTCTTACCTCTACCTTTTCAATCTATCTCTTTACTTGTTCTGCTTCTACTGAAGTCGTTTACTATGGAATTGGAAACAATTTCCTTTTTTTCATTAATACAATCATTATCACATGTCTCTTCTATGATGTCGGGGGAGGTTATTTTTGCAGACTTGACATCCACACCATTTGTTCTTAATAAAGGGATTCTTTAATATCACATCTAAAGAATGAATTTCTTCATTATTTCCTAAAGTCGAAATATTCAATGAACCACCCTTTGGCTGTTTTTCTTTATAATTATATATTACTTTTTCATATCTTGGGCCTAGAAATCTTATCTTGCTATCAATACGAAGTAATCTATCTAAGAATTTTTTGACTTTGTTGGAGTACTTTTTTTTTTTTTAATTTGAATTTCTTCAACTCCAACATATTTTTTTGTTAATGTAATTCCAAATTTCTTTTGGTGATGGGGGAAATATAATTCCCTTTCAAATAGTTGTTGAGACTACAAAAAAGAGAGTTGCTTTCGTCGTGGACTTCATGATTCTTCTCCCTTATGACTCTTGATTTGCATTTAGGTGAGATTATTTTATAATAAATTAATTTCATAATCCTCTTCCACTGCTTCATTCCTAAAGATCAAGGCCTCCAAGTAATTTTACGTTCTGATTACTCTTAATTGGTAAATTCATTACTCAAAACAAATATGAGTTATTCATGAAAAGTTATTTTTGGAATCCATTTCTTTACTCAAAGGTCCCTTTAGAAAATTAGTTCTAGATCCACCCATAAGTTTTTAACGAAAATAAATGTAGGAACACTAATAATGGAAGAAAATTTCAAGGATAAATCATATATTTCTCTATAGAACTTTATATTATTGAGTAATAAAATCATGTATTTACAGACTTAAAACAAAACTAAAATAGAAATCAACTCCTAAATAGTAGATGTCGATCTAATAGAATTATTGCAACATGAGTATTTGTAGTTCTAAATCAAAGATTACACATATAAATAAAATATTCCAAGGCCTTGAATTTTGAACTACATTGATATAGCTCTTAACTTCCACATTATTGTCTTTGAAGCCACATGGAGAAAGGTTGAAGTGTGTTTGAATCAACTTTATGAAGCTTTTGAGTAAATTGAAGGACAACAGGGCATGTGAAGTCAGCATATAGTTGAAGGTTGTTGTATTCCACCAATTTAGTTGGTGGCCTCACCATCTTATCTTTGTCTGGATAAAGAAACAAATCAAGTGATACGTTAAGAGTGTTCTTGTTAACCACTGCCCTGTTAAAGCAACTTTTGTATCAACCATCCCATAGAGCATTGAACGTAATGTGGAAGGATGTTATAATGTTTTTCACAAAAAATGTATTATTTATTAATATGATTATGATTATATTATTTGTGTGTAATACATAATGCATTAGCTTTTTATACCGTACTACTTTGTAAATATGCTTACCATAAATGTGTTGCCTATGTTAACCACAAAATATTTAAAATTTTGACGAATGGAATACCATTCATTTCCCACAAAGACCTGAATTCCTTACTTGAACTGAGGCATAATACTTAAAAAATTCAATTCAATAAATAGGATACATTACTTAATAAGATACAACGTTTTGACGTTGTACTTTATGTATAATAAATTATTATTTTTATCTAAATTGAATAAATATGATACATAAATTTTTTAGTATGCAACAACTAAGATGTAATAAGAAAATAACATTTCCTGAATCTCAAATTCTCTTTCAATTAATAAATATTAATTTATCTATTAAATTAACGTCTACAAATTAAAAATATTTTATAGTCTCACCTATAGTTTAGTGTTTTTTACTATAGAATTCTTATCAGAATAAAAGTTATTTATAGCTATATAAGGAAATGTATTTAAGAAAAAATCAGCCGGAAAAAATCTATAAATATATCTACCTATGATTATGCTATATTATGTGTTGATATGTCTATTTACATTCTATAATAAAATTATACCCCACTTTTACACATAATTCAGTCATTTTTAGCAAACTGTTTGGACCCACTTTTGATATTTCAAAGCTTTTTAAACTACAAAAAAAAATCGTTTAGCGACGAACAATAATCCATCACTATATAATGAAAAATTTTTGAGAAATAATTATTTTGTTGCAACTGAATATTTAATCCGTTGCTATATATTAGCGGGAAAAAATGGCGCATAATTTTTTCTACGGATTTAGTAATAAAATAGTGGTGACAAATTTAATTTATATTGGACGACAGAATTAGTGACGGTAAAAATGTTGCTAAACTATTAAATATGTTTTTATGAAAATTATATTATATAGTGACGAAAATACCTGTCAATATAATTTATTAAAAAAATATGTATTTATTCAAAAACGATGGATGTTGGAATCCGTCACTAATTCCGATGCAATTCATTCCAATTTAAGATTTTAACCAAACCCCTATATTTTAATCTTAACCGTTAATCTCATCTTTTCAATCTTAGCCTCTAATTTCAAAATTATTCTACAGTCAAGATATAATATCCTAGCTTTTTTTATTTTAATTTGTCAAAAGACCTAAACCAATATATCTCATTCTTTTTCTTTCTATATCCGCCGCACCACACCATCTTCTCTTACTCTTCGTCTCTTCTTTGTCCGCAATTTTCGGCGAGAACAAGAGGAGACATCATTCTCCTCTCCTTTCTACCCCTCTTCCACCTCTCTTCCGTTGCCCTTCTCCGTTCCCTCTCCGCCAGAAGCACCTGGTCTTCCTCTTCTCTCCAGCGCTGCCGCTTTGGTGAATAGAAGCTCCGCCTTGCATGCCACCAAGAACCAGCGTCTCCGAACAGCAGCAGCCGGCGACAACAACCAGCAGTAGCCGCAACAGCAGCAGAGGATGAACCACCAACAGTCAGTCGGGCAAAAACAAAAACAAACAATAGCAACATCAAATGCTGCTCCAACCAGTATGTCCTCCTATTACCTATTTTTTAGCTAATAAATTCTTTGATTATTTAGAATAAACTCTTAGATTTGAATTGTAATTGTTATTTGCTTATACTGTGTGTAAATGTTATAATTCAAATTTTAGCTTGCTACTGTCTTTGTTATTTTAAACTTTTCAACTTATAATATTTGAACTTTGGTGATATCTTACAAATTTATTTTGATGCTTGTGAATTTTTAAGGTTATTACGACAATTTTATTTTTCAGCTACTCAGGGCGGCTACCGGTCTGATTATTTTTACTATATATATGCTTCATTTGATGTTAGTATGTATAATGTATTTTTCATCTCTATGCATTTTATTTTTCAAGTGTTTATACACATGTTACTAGAGTAACTTATGCTTCTTTGTCTCCTATATTATGAGATTTTGGGATCTCTTGAAGGGATTGCTATTTTTTTACTTCCATATGGCCATCTCATTGGCTTAATCAATGATGATGGAGGATTCATCTTTTGACATTAACCTTAAATAGACTCATAAAAAGAGTTGTATGACAATAACATTCTTATTTTCTATGATTTCTTCTAAACAAGAATTCATATAGGTGAAGAATTGATTCTCATAATTGCCAACGGTTTAAGGAATACAGATTTATGAAATTGTTGTGGGGAACTGCATTTGGTGAATTGGTAGTACCTCATAACAAAACAATGCAATGAATATCATGTTAGATTATTTTTTACTTGCTTTTAGTTTACACTTGTTAAAATGAATTTAAATATGAATAACTGAGGATTACGAGCTCTCTTGTCACTTTGTGAGAATTAATATCAAATTAATCAATATTTGTGACATTAGATTTCAATCGACTTATTTGTTCTTATTTATTTATTGCATTTTACATCCCCCCATTAATATATCAGTCATTAATTATAAAAAAAATGCATTTAAGGTTGTGTAGGAAGATAGAATCACATCTATTGACATCCGTGTAAAGGAATCTGTTTATGTTGTTAGTCAGAAGAAAGTCCCTGTAAGTGTCTATATTTGGTGAAAATTGTGAGTCATTTGTATTTTTGTTCTGTTTGAGAGGGATGTACGTCTGTAAATAAAAAGTGAGAGGTTTAGGAAACATCTAGTGTTCTAGAGTTCTAAATTTTGCAATTAGTGATAAGGTTTTTAGTATTCCAGTGAAATTATCTTGAATTAAGTAGAATACACAGAGGACTCATAAAATTATAGATGCTGATATGTTTGATTTTGTTCTTCTTGTTACTCAGAGGGAAGTCCTTGTAAAATTACTTTTTTTGTGCAACTTATAAATTATCAGTGGTTTTGTTCTGTTAATTAACTTGAACCTTGGTGTAAGGGAAAGTGAGAGATTCTGGGAACCTTTAATTTTCTAGAGCTCGTAATTTTCAATCAAAAGACTTGTTCCAGTGAATTGGGCTTAACTAAAGAAGAATAAATACGGAGGATTCAAGAAACCAGCCCAATCTAATGTGAAATTGATTCTTAGTTGATCAATAATATAGTTATGTTTTCCACCCTATATAGGTCACATATATATAAAAAGTTTGGGGTAATTGTGAGAAAAGGACACAATTATTTTGAATATATTGATCAGATAATGCTGTAGTTGTGTTCTAGTATATCTTATTTATTTGACTTAATGTTTATAAGAGTAGACCCGTAATTTTGAAATTTTTGAGTTGCATTAAGTTTGAAGTTGTGCATTTTGGTTGATTAGAACAAGCTATTGGATAGGACCACTATATCCCAGGACAAGCTTTGAAATCAAAACAAATTTGAAAATTCATGATGGTACTAGGTAGAGAATCAAATTCTGGTCAATATAGCAAAAGAAGAGTACATTGAAGAAAATTTTTCTAAGCAATTTATTGTGCTTGCTGCAGAGTTAGAAATTAAGCTTAATGGACCATCCCTTTTTTTGGGATGAAGATAGAGCAGGAAACCTTCTTAACAAGGGCATACTTAGAATGTAAGATGAATTGTATCGTTGGAATATTGGCTACTAGCATAACAGGTTTGCACTCTTTTATGGACGGGAGAAAACTATCAAACTTTCATCAAGAATACTATCAAGCTGCCGGGATATAAAAGAAGAGAAGAGTATACGGATCTGAAGCAAAAACATACTTCATGAAGCAAATTTTTCTCTTAAGAATAGTTGATATATTTCTTTTCATATTTTTCACCTGAAGTATGTGGATTTGATACCCTCTTAATATTGTTTTAAATGAATGTTTCTTATTTTAGAGGTATTTAGTAATTTTTATTTATTTTATTTTAGAAGTTTATATTCAAAACAAATAAATGAAATGATTTTACCAGAAAAATTTCAGCAACAAATTTAATTATGATTTGGTTGTTACGACCAAAAATTTTGGCGATGCATTAGTAACGAAAAATTTAAGTGGAAAATGTGGTGGTTATATGACAGAATATTTTTTGACGGATTACTAACAGAAATTTTGTCGCGGATTTATTTTAAATGACAAAAATAATTATGAAATTAGTGACGAGCTATATAAGCAGAACGACAGACTAGTCCGCCACTAATAAGTTGTGATGTAAATGGTTCGTCTCTATTATGTCGCTAAATTTGTAACTGAACTAATATTTTCGACGCTAAGAGATTACGAACAAGCGAAATAGCAACAACCAACAATCCGTCGCATATAGTTTAGTGACGGAATAACATAGATTGCTAACCGAATTCATCAGTCGCTAAATGCTGATTTTTTTGTAGTGTGAAGGATAAAAGTTGAAATTTAGATTTTTAAATCTATGGTAAAATGTTTCTTTAAAAATATTTCCTTTTTAAAATATTCTTCAAAATATATTCAAACTCTTCATCCACAAAATTAAGCACTATAAATCCCTTAAAAATGAACCGTACGAACTC
The DNA here is from genome assembly GCA_027704805.1 of Solanum corneliomulleri. Lineage (NCBI taxonomy): Eukaryota > Viridiplantae > Streptophyta > Magnoliopsida > Solanales > Solanaceae > Solanum > Solanum corneliomulleri. The sequence goes on from JAKWIY010003061.1 coordinate 37,575,547, forward strand.
ATTTTTGATACTCGAGAACTTTTTAAGGAAAAATTTCCAAATAATTGGTCAAATATATCTTTGAAAGTATTTACTTTAAAATCTTATTCAAACAAGATGTGAACTTCTATCAATATTTTAAGCATACGAAAGCTTGAAGGGCAATCAGGTTCAAGTAGGAAAAATTCGTCTGTTGTTTCATCGGAAGACTATGAAGAATGGGAAACTTTTGGCCTAAAGAAAAAGTATGTAGTTACAAGAACTCAAGACTTTGTTTCTTCAAACTTGAGTGTCATTATTGGAGGGAAGTTGAAGTTCCTTGTATAAGTGAGAGATAACAAAGCCTCTTTGATAGTTCAACCATTTTGAATTTTCCATCTGGATATTTCACATAAAGTTGTTCATAAAATTTAAGATGCTCTACGCTTCTATCCCTAAGATACTCGAGGGATATAGAACTATCATAGGAATGGTGAGAGTGGCTACTAATAGGAAATCTATCAGCATACAAACACTTCCTATGATGATGATTTTACACCTGTAGAGCTTTTGTTATGGAAGCTATGGAAGTACCAAATTGCATAAACATGTGCATTTTCCTAGTTCAAGACTTATCACTAGTTCAAGAGGAAAACCGACAGGTTTATGCAATTCTGTACTTCCATAGATTCCATAACCAAACTGCCTCACATGTAATATTATCATCTTAGGAAGTGGTTTTATGCTGATGGAATTCCAAGTAGTAGCCACTCCAACCATTCTTAAGGTAGTTCTATATCCCTCGCGTGTATTAGGGGAAGAAAATAGGGGAAGAGCATCCTAAATATTATGAACAACTTTGTGTGAAATATCAATATAGAAAACTAAAAATGGTTGAACTATCGTAGAGGCTTTGTACCCTCTAACTTTTATACGGGTCTTTCACTGCCGCCTCATAATGGCACTCTAATTTGAAGGAAAGAACTCCTGAGTTGTTGTGACTGCAGCGTTGTTGTGGAATTTCTCATTCTTCATCGTCTTTCGATGAAACAACGAATGAATTTTTCCTACTTCAACCTTATTTCCCTTCAAGCTTTAGTATGCTTAAAATTTTAGTAGAAGTTCACATGTTGTTTGTATCATATTTGAAAAAAGGAAATACTTTGAAAAATATATTTGACCATAGATTTTGAAAAATTTTCTTTAAAAGGTTCTCAAGTATAAAAAATGGGTTCCAATAGTATGCTGAGAAGGACTTAATGATGCTTAATTTTGTGGCAAGAGAGTTTTCATATATTTTGTGCAAATATTTAAAAAGGAAATATTTTTAAATATATGTTTGACCATATATTAAAATTAGAGTTTGAAAATTTTTCCTTAAAAAGATTTGAAATATAAAAAATGGGTTAAAACAATTTGCTAAAAATGTCTTAATAATGCTTTACTTTGGGGTATAATTTTTTTTAGTAACATATCTAAACATAATATAGCCTTATTAGGGGTAAAGATATTTAAATAATTTTTTCGATTGATTTTCATTATATAGCTATAGATTTCCTTATATAGATACAAATAACTTTTACTCTTCAAATTAAACTATAGTAAAACTAACTAGATTGATAAAGGTGAGACTAAAAATATTATAATTTGTAGATGTGTATTTTAATAGATAAACTAATTTTATTAATTTAAAGAGTCTTTTGAGATTCAAGAAATGTTAATTTTTATTAAATCAAAATTAATATATCCTAATGATTTATGTATAATATTTATTCAATTTACATATATATAAAATTTATAATAAATAAAGTACAATCAATACATCAAAATATTGTCTCTTATTAAATTATGTATCCTATTTATTGAATTAATTTTTTTTATGTATTATGCCTCAATTCATGACTTTAGGTTTTTGTGGACAACGATCAGTACTCCATTCGTACAAATTTTATTGCTTTTGTGGTTAACATAGACTACAATTTATGGTAAGAAAATTTACACATTAGTACAATACAATATACAAATTTATTATGTATTACATATAAATAATATAAGCACAATCAATTAAAAAAATAATACATTTTTTGGTGAAAAACATAATAAAATATTTCCACATGATAGGCAATGATACACATTGTGAGTTCTAAAACTTACAACTTGAATATAACATATTTGATAATTTTCCTTTTGCAGGACCTATCAAATGGTAGATACAAAAGTATCTTGCATAGAGCACTGGCTGACAACAAGACTCCTAGAAAATCACTTGCGTTAATTCTTTGTCTAGACAAAGATAAGGTAGTGGGTCCACCAACTGAATTGCCGGACAACAAAATCCTTCAAGTATATCCTGACTTAAGTTGTCCTGCTCATCTTGAGTTTACTCAAAAGCAACAGAAATATGATATGAACATTCTTTAATATTTATTAATGTGTCTTCAAGACAATAATGGCGAAGCTTAAAAGCTTTACATGTGAGGTTCAAGAATGAAGGTCTTTGAATACTTAGTATATATGCTAAATATTTGATATAGAACTGCATATACTCCTGTTGCAATAATTCTATTAATTAGACACCTAGCATTTAAGAGTTTATTTTCTTTCAAAAATATATAGGTGGGATCTAGAGCATTTTTTTGAAGGGACCTTTGAGCGAGAGATGGATTTCAAATTTTGTTTTTGATTAATGACTCATGCTGTTATTAGAACTGAAAATTACAAATTATGAGTCATGTGAATAAAAAATTACGTTAAGACCTTGATCTTTATGAAAGAAGTCGTGGAAGAGGATTGTGAAATTACTCCGTTACAAAATATCCAACCATAGCGAAAATCAGGACTCACAAGGAAAAGAAAATCTAAGAAGTCCACAATGAAAGCAATTTTGTTTGTTGTTGCCTCAACAACTATTTTAAAGAGAATTGCATTTCTCCCATATCCAAAAGAAATTTGGAATTATCTTCAAAAAGAATACGTTGGAGGTGAAGGAATTCAAGTTGAAATGAATTAAAAACTCCATGAATATCATATAATGCTTGGATAGATTGCTTGGTATTGATAACAAGGTAAGATTTTTAGGCACTAGATCAGAAGAGGTAACTCAAATCATGCTTGGATACTTTTTTTTTCTAAAACTTGAGTATCCATATAAATTTTTTTGACCTACAAAATATACTGAGAGTTGTCATTTAGTTGATTTTAAAAAAAAGGAGTATCCGTTAGGCCTTTGAAAGTTTCATATTATAATTTGCTCATGATTGCTTTTTAGAATATGAAACTCAGAATTATGACACTATGCTTCGATAGATTTAAGATTTAAAGTAGATACCTTAATCATTTAAGTCTTTATGATTCTTGATGCTAATCTCGTTGTACATTTGGAATTGTGTGCTCACAGTAGATATTCTTTTTGCACTTTTAATTGTTTTAGTTGTTTTTCACGTATTTTTTTTCGCATTAAAAATCTTTGGCTTAATTTGACCTTTAGAACATATGCACTATATGCATCTAATGACATGTCATTAAAAGTTATGTATCTTAAAATGCAACCAAGCAGAAAGTTTGAGCTACTGTCATCAAACTATGTCAAAACAAACCATCAGGGAATACCAATTAGTAGAAGCTCTAATGTTACTACTGTTATAAAATAATATGCACGTTGTAAGCATGCCAGAATCATTATGCCTACATGTATAATATATAATCAAATCATTACTACTAGAACATATACGATTATGCTAGAACTGATAAACTTACTGAAGTTTAATTCAAGTATTAGCTGTTGAAGCGTGAGCACATACCTTAAAGCGAATGCAGAAGGTACACAAATCTTCCTTCAAGAGAGTTTGCAAGTTAGACATATCTTCAAGTTAATCCACAAGATAGATAGCATCTATGTAGTCTTCTTCAATAATTTCACATTCACATACGAACTATATCTATAGTTGGGTGGGCAAGTATGCATATACGCCTTTAATCTTTTTCTAGGTTAGGAAATTTCTACTTAGAGAGATTTCCTCCCAATAAAAAAAGGAGAACAAAATAGAACAATTTTGTTTTTAAAATAAAAACTCACACTAGTCTCCTCTTTTTCTGAGTTCCAGTTTAATATGGCATGCAGGGACCACAAAATTAACAATTTTGGGAATTATTTCAAATAATTAATTTAAATTATTCTTACCATAATTAATTATAAATCATTCCACTAGAAATAGGTAATTGCACTCCTCTATTGATATTTTGAAATTCCATAGTAAACACTTCTGAAATTCTGCATGTTAACATTCCATATGCTAATCAATAAATTACATTACTAATGAGTTTAAATAAATTCCAAATTTTCTTTAGAGCACTACTTAGTTTATTTCATGTGTCGGATTCATGAATCAACTTGCAATATTTAACAAGATAAAAGATATAATCTTCTAAAAAGGCATATTTATCGATCACTATAACGAGACATGTATTACATCAACAAATTTATTATTTTATCAAAAAATATTATTATCATCCAATTTACCAGTCATATTGACCCATCTAAAGATCTCAAATTTTAATAAATCAAAACATTAACTAATATATACGGATCATAATGATTATATCAGGATTAAATATAAGTACTATTAATAGTTTAGTGAATTTAAAATTTTTACAAAATCTAAAACAACTATCTTGACTCGATTCTATTCAATATATAATAATAGTATAAGCACAAGAAGTTGGAACTACACCATTCCCATAATCAAGATGTATTACATATAATCTTTTGTTACTATCACATCAATGGAATGTGCAATTTCCATCCTATATTATGGAAAAAATATATTATAATTATAAGAATGACTATTTCAATCCTCTGTATATAAGCTAACACTCTACATAGTTAATCATCTACTATATAAGTAAACAGGCACCATAAACTAATATATGTTCTATTAAAAATCAATAAATATCTATTGTATAATCAATATTATATGTAAAGATATGGCTAATATTATATATCCCAAGAATCTGCTACATAGACTTTTAACCATCAAATTGTTATAATATTTGTATCAAAATACATGGTTAATAGTATTTACCTTGTCAATCTCCCACTTAGATATGTAATCTTAAAAATTGTTAGTATACTTTTTATAATAAAGTAAATAATGGTATATATCCTAAAAACCTCCAAGTAATACTATTAAATATCCATTTACAATTTTCAAAGGCATTGACATACTTCTTATCAAAAAAAATTATCAAGCTATTTTCTCATGCAGATTTTCCTAGTAGTACTTCGTCGTAACAAATATTTTTTTACTAAATATTGATAAACCTTATCATGAAGGAAAAATCGGGTAATTTCAAATAGCTACGAGAAGTTAAGAACTGCAAATACTCATTTTATAAAATAATTAAAATCTAGAAATTTGTTTAACTTAGGAAAATATGAGTTTTGGTCAACTTCAAATGGTCAAACTGCTAGTTCAATATGAGATAGGGGTACTTCTAGATATGGTAGGAAATATTTTGGCCAATCTTTCCAATGCCGCTGATATTTCTTGATTCCGAGTTCGTATGAGTAACTTATGTCTTCTAGAAGTTGGGTTGTTGGATAAAGAAAATTTTGAATCCTTAATTTTGAAGGGCAATTTATTGTTTTTCTTAACTAATTATTCTAATTCATTTTTAGGAATTTAATTGGGGTAAAGTTAGAATTTAGTTAGTTTTAGAAAAAAGAATTTCACGATAGGGTTTGTAGAAAGGAGAAAATAGAAGAATGGAGAAGAACGTTCAAGATTCGTTCAAGATTCATCGAGATTGCCTTTTGGATTTCTTTGTAGGTGAAACCTATAAAAAGGCATGTTAGAACATATACAGTTGGGCTAGTTCACTAACGGGCCAATCATCATTCAATTTAAGCGAAGTTATTGGATTAGAAAGTAAATCCTGGAAATCTTGTTAAATTTTGTTCGAATTATTGTGGGTTGTGTTGATTGGAGTTTCTTAAGATTAATAAATTTTTATTTATATTTTAAAGTAAAATTTGATATAATTTTATCATATAATGGATTTTAAGTGTTTGCAGGAAGAATTCATGGAGTTTCGAAAGTTTAGAGCTTAAAAAGGAGAAAAAATTTTGTTGGGCAAAATCTTGGTAGTGGTCGCGAATCTCAGAGCTACTTCCTTGTTTTGGGAATTATTATTTTGCATCGCAGAGTTATCACGGACCGTTCGTCCTGAAATGTTCTTTTCGAGACCAAAATTTAAATGCTTTCCCGTGTTGCAGACCCACCCTCAGATTTTTGTTTTTCATCGTTTTATCATGTTTAGATATCTAATATAATTCCTAAACATGAGAATATTCCTATCGATAAACACAATCATTGAACTCATAGTTCAATACAAGGATCAGTTAAGTTTCATGTTAAGAGTAGTAAAGAGTCAAGTTAAGATAAGTTCATAAAATTTTGAAAAGTCTTTTACAAATGTTCTATATTTGTTTTAAGATTAATGTTTAATTAAGTTTATTAAAGAGTAACATTAAAGTCAGGAGTCATTTTAAAATTTTTTCACATTTAAGCAAGAAGAGAAACTTTGATTTCAAAAAGATCCTTTGAGCTAGTTTTTAATTAAAGAGGAAAAATTGATTTCCAAAAGAGACTTTGAGCTAGTGTTTTTTA
>JAKWIY010003061.1:37582272-37609119 GCA_027704805.1 Solanum corneliomulleri
GGAGGATTCATCTTTTGACATTAACCTTAAATAGACTCATAAAAAGAGTTCTATGACAATAACATTCTTATTTCCTATGACTTCTTCTAAACAAGAATTCATATAGGTGAAAATTGATTCTCATAATTGCCAACGGTTTAAGCAATACCAATTTATGAAATTGTTTTGGGGAACTGCATTTGGTAAATTGGTATTAGATCATAACAAAACAATCCAATGAATATCATGTTAGATTATTTTTTACTTGCTTTTAGTTTACACTTGTTGAAATGAACTTATATGTGAATAACTGAGGGATATGAGTTGTCTTGTCATTTTGTGAGAAATATTAGCAAAGTAATCAATATTTGTGACAATAGATTTCAATCGACTTATTTGTTCTTATTTATTTATTGCATTTTACATCCCCCCATTAATATATCAGTCATTAATTATCAAAAAATGCTTTTAAGGTTGTGTAGGAAGATAGAATCACATCTATTGACATCCGTGTAAAGGAATCTGGTTATGTTGTTAGTCAGAAGAAAGTCCCTGTAAGTTTCTATATTTGGTGAAAATTGTGAGTCATTTGTATTTTTGTTCTGTTTGAGAGGGATGTACGTCTGTAAATAAAAAGTGAGAGGTTTAGGAAACGTCTAGTGTTCTAGATTTCTAAATTTTGCAATTAGTGATAAGGTTTTTTTAGTATTACAGTGAAATTATCTTGAATTAAGTAGAATACACAGAGGACTCATAAAATAATAGATGCTGATATGTTTGATTTTGTTCTTCTTGTTACTCAGAGGGAAGTCCTTGTAAAATTAATTTTTTTGTGCAACTTATAAATTATCAGTGGTTTTGCTCTGTTAATTAACTTGAACCTTGGAGTAAGGGAAAGTGAGAGATTCTGGGAACCTTTAATTTTCTAGAGCTCGTAATTTTCAATCAAAAGACTTGTTCCAGTGAATTGGGCTTAACTAAAGAAGAATAAATACGGAGGATTCAAGAAACCAGCCCAATCTAATGTTAAATTGATTCTTAGTTGATCAGTATTATAGTTATATTTTCCACCCTATATAGGTTACTCATATATCAAAAGTTTGGGGTGATTGTGAGAAAAAGACACCATTGTTTTGAATATATTGATCAGATAGTGTTGTAGTTTTGTTCTAGTATATCGTATTTATTTGACTTAATGTTCCTAAAAGTAGACCCGTAATTTTGAAAATTTTGAGTTGCATTGAGTTTGAAGATGTGTATTTTGGTTGAGTAGGATAAGCTATTGGATAAGACCGCTGTATCCCAGGACAAGCTTTGAAATCAAAATAAATTTTAAAATTCATGATGGTACTAGGTAGAGAATCAAATTCTGGTCAATATAGCAAAAGAAGACTACATTGAAGAAAATTTTTCTAAGCAATTTATTGTGCTTGCTGCAGAGTTACAAATTAAGCTTAATGGACCATCCCTTTTTTTGGGATGAAGATAGAGAAGGAAACCTTCTTAAAAAGGGAATACTTAGAATGTAAGATGAATTGTATCGTTCGAATATTGGCTACTAGCATAACAGGTTTGCACTCTTTTATGGACGGAAGAATACTATCAAGCTGCCGGGATATAAAAGAAGAGAAGAGTATACGGATCTGAAGCAAAAAGTACTTCATGAAGCAAATTTTTCTCTTAAGAATAGTTGATATATTCCTTTTCGTATTTTTCACCTGAAGTATGTGGATTTGATACCCTCTTAATATTGTTTTAAATGAATGTTTCTTATTTTAGAGGTATTTAGTATTTTTTATTTATTTTATTTTAGAAGTTTATATTCAAAACAAATAAATGAAATGATTTTACCAGAAAAATTTCAGCAACAAATTTAATTATGATTTGGTTGTTACGACCAAAAATTTTGGCGATGCATTAGTAACGAAAAATTTAAGTGGAAAATGTGGTGGTTATATGACAGAATATTTTTTGACGGATTACTAACAGAAATTTTGTCGCGGATTTATTTTAAATGACAAAAATAATTATGAAATTAGCGATGAGCTATATAAGCAGAACGACAGACTAGTCCGCCACTAATAAGTTGTGACGTAAATGGTTCGTCTCTATTACGTCGCTAAATTTGTAACTGAACTAATATTTTCGTCGCTAAGAGATTACTAACGAGCGAAATAGCAACAACCAACAATCCGTCGCATATCCGTCGCTAACTAGTTTAGTGACGGAATAACATAGATTGCTAACAGAATTCATCAGTCGCTAAATGCTGATTTTTTTGTAGTGTCAAGGATAAAAGTTGAAACTTAGATTTTTAAATCTATGGTAAAATATTTCTTTAAAAATATTTCCTTTTTAAAATATTCTTCAAAATATATTCAAACTCTTCGGCCACAAAATTAAGCACTATAAATCCCTTAAAAATGAACCGTTCGAACTCATTTTTGATACTCGAGAACTTTTTAAGGAAAAATTTCCAAATAATTGGTCAAATATATTTTTGAAAGTATTTACTTTAAAATCTTATTCAAACAAGATGTGAACTTCTATCAATATTTTAAGCATACGAAAGCTTGAAGGGCAATCAGGTTCAAGTAGGAAAAATTCGTCTGTTGTTTCATCGGAAGACTATAAAGAATGGGAAACTTTTGGCCTAAAGAAAAAGTATGTAGTTACAAGAACTCAAGACTTTAATTCTTCAAACTTGAGTGTCATTATTGGAGGGAAGTTGAAGTTCCTTGTATAAGTGAGAGATAACAAAGCCTCTTTGATAGTTCAACCATTTTAAATTTTCCATCTAGATATTTCACATAAAGTTGTTCATAAAATTTAAGATGCTCTATGCTTCTATCCCTAAGATACTCGAGGGATGTAGAACTATCATAGAAATGGTGAGAGTGGCTACTAATAGTAAATCTATCAGCATACAAACACTTCCTTCGATGATGATTTTACACCTGTAGAGCTTTTGTTATGGAAGCTATTGAAGTACCAAATTGCATAAACATGTGCATTCTCCTAGTTCAAGACTTATCACTAGTTCAAGAGGAAAACCGACAGGTTTATGCAATTCTGTACTTCCATAGATTCCATAACCAAACTGCCTCACATGTAATATTATCATCTTAGGAAGTGGTTGTATGCTTATGGAATTCCTAGGAATAGCCACTCCAACCATTCTTAAGGTAGTTCTATATCCCTCGCGTGTATTAGGGGAAGAAAATAGGGGAAGAGCATCCTAAATATTATGAACAACTTTGTGTGAAATATCAATATAGAAAACTAAAAATGGTTGAACTATCGTAGAGGCTTTGTACCCTCTCACTTTTATAAGGGTCTTTCACTGCCGCCTAATAATGGCACTCTAATTTGAAGGAAAGAAGTCCTGAGTTGTTGTGACTGCAGAGTTGTTGTGGAATTTCTCATTCTTCATCGTCTTTCGATGAAACAACGAATGAATTTTTCCTACTTCAACCTTATTTCCCTTCAAGCTTTAGTATGCTTAAAATTTTAGTAGAAGTTCACATGTTGTTTGTATCATATTTGAAAAAAGGAAATACTTTGAAAAATATATTTGACGATAGATTTTGAAAAATTTTCTTTAAAAGTTTCTCAAGTATAAAAAATGGGTTCCAATAGTATGCTGAGAAGGACTTAGTGATGCTTAATTTTGTGGCAAGAGAGTTTTCATATATTTTGTGAAAATATTTAAAAATGAAATATTTTTAAATATATGTTTGACCATATATTAAAATTAGAGTTTGAAAATTTTTCCTTAAAAAGATTTGAAATATAAAAAATGGGTTAAAACAATTTGCTAAAAATGGCTTAATAATGCTTAACTTTGGGGTATAATTTTTTTAGTAACATATCTAAACATAATATAGCCTTAGTAGCGGTAAAGATATTTAAAGAATTTTTTCGATTGATTTTCCTTATATAGCTATAGATTTCCTTATATAGATACAAATAACTTTTACTCTTCAAATTAAACTATAGTAAAACTCACTAGATTGATAAAGGTGAGACTAAAAATATTATAATTTGTAGATGTGTATTTTAATAGATAAACTAATTTTATTAATTTAAAGAGTCTTTTGAGATTCAAGAAATGTTAATTTTTATTACATCAAAATTAATATATCCTAATGATTTATGTATAATATTTATTCAATTTACATATATATAAAATTTATAATAAATAAAGTACAATCAATACATCAAAATATTGTTTCTTATTAAATTATGTATCCTATTTAGTGAATTAATTTTTTATGTATTATGCCTCAAAACATGACTTTAGGTTTTTTTAGACAACGATTAGTACTCCATTCGTACAAATTATATTGCTTTTGTGGTTAACATAGACTACAATTTATGGTAATAAAATTTACAAATTAGTACAATATAATATACAAATTTATTATGTATTACATATAAATAATATAAGCACAATCAATTAAACAAATAATACATTTTTTGGTGAAAAACATAATAAAATATTTCCACATGATAGGCAATGATACACATTGTGAGTTCTAAAACTTACAACTTGAATATAACATATTTGGTAATTTTCCTTTTGCAGGACCTATCAAATGGTAGATACAAAAGTATCTTGCATAGAGCACTGGCTGACAACAAGACTCCTAGAAAATCACTTGCGTTAATTCTTTGTCTAGACAAAGATAAGGTAGTGGGTCCACCAACTGAATTGCCGGACAACAAAATCCTTCAAGTATATCCTGACTTAAGTTGTCCTGCTCATCTTGAGTTTACTAAAAAGCAACAGAAAGATGATATGAACATTCTTTAATATTTATTAATGTGTCTTCAAGACAATAATGGCGAAGCTTAAAAGCTTTACATGTGAGGTTCAAGAATGAAGGTCTTTGAATACTTAGTATATATGCTAAATATTTGATATAGAACTGCATATACTCCTGTTGCAATAATTCTATTAATTAGACACCTAGCATTTAAGAGTTTATTTTCTTTCAAAAATATATAGGTGGGATCTAGAGCATTTTTTTGAAGGGACCTTTGAGCGAGAGATGGATTTCAAATTTTGTTTTTGATTAATGACTCATGCTGTTATTAGAACTGAAAATTACAAATTATGAGTCATGTGAATAAAAAATTACGTTAAGACCTTGATCTTTACGAAAGAAGTCGTGGAAGAGGATTGTGAAATTACTCCGTTACAAAATATCCAACCATAGCGAAAATCAGGACTCACAAGGAAAAGAAAATCTAAGAAGTCCACAATGAAAGCAATTTTGTTTGTTGTTGCCTCAACAACTATTTTAAAGAGAATTGCATTTCTCCCATATCCAAAAGAAATTTGGAATTATCTTCAAAAAGAATATGTTGGAGGTGAAGGAATTCAAGTTGAAAAGAATAAAAAACTCCATGAAAATCAAATAATGCTTGGATAGATTGCTTGGTATTGATAACAAGGTAAGATTTTTAGGCACTAGATCAGAAGAGGTAACTCAAATCATGCTTGGATACTTTTTTTTTCTAAAACTTGAGTATCCATATAAATTTTTTTGACCTACAAAATATACTGAGAGTTGTCATTTAGTTGTTTGTAAAAAAAAGGAGTATCCGTTAGGCCTTTCAAAGTTTCATATTATAATTTGCTCATGATTGCTTTTTAGAATATGAAACTCAGAATTATGACACTATGCTTCGATAGATTTAAGATTTAAAGTAGATACCTTAATCATTTAAGTCTTTATGATTCTTGATGCTAATCTCGTTGTACATTTGGAATTGTGTGCTCACAGTAGATATTCTTTTTGCACTTTTAATTGTTTTAGTTGTTTTTCACGTATTTTTTTTCGCATTAAAAATCTTTGGCTTAATTTGACCTTTAGAACATATGCACTATATGCCTCTGATGACATGTCATTAAAAGTTATGTATCTTAAAATGCAACCAAGCAGAAAGTTTGAGCTACTGTCATCAAACTATGTCAAAACAAACCATCAGGGAATACCAATTAGTAGAAGCTCTAATGTTACTACTGTTATAAAATAATATGCACGTTGTAAGCATGCCAGAATCATTATGCCTACATGTATAATATATAATCAAATCATTACTACTAGAACATATACGATTATGCTAGAACTGATAAACTTACTGAAGTTTAATTCAAGTATTAGCTGTTGAAGCGTGAGCACATACCTTAAAGCGAATGCAGAAGGTACACAAATCTTCCTTCAAGAGAGTTTGCAAGTTAGACATATCTTCAAGTTAATCCACAAGATAGATAGCATCTATGTAGTCTTCTTCAATAATTTCACATTCACATACGAACTATATCTATACTTGGGTGGGCAAGTATGCATATACGCCTTTAATCTTTTTCTAGGTTAGGAAATTTCTACTTAGAGAGATTTCCTCCCAATAAAAAAAGGAGAACAAAATAGAACAATTTTCTTTTTAAAATAAAAACTCACACTAGTCTCCTCTTTATTCTGAGTTCCAGTTAAATATGGGCATGTAGGGACCACAAAATTAACAATTTTGGGAATTATTTCAAATAATTAATTTAAATTATTCTTACCATAATTAATTATAAATCATTCCACTAGAAATAGGTAATTGCACTCCTCTATTGATATTTTGAAATTCCATAGTAAACACTTCTGAAATTCTGCATGTTAACATTCCATATGCTAATCAATAAATTACATTACTAATGAGTTTAAATAAATTCCAAATTTTCTTTAGAGCACTACTTAGTTTATTTCATGTGTTGGATTCATGAATCAACTTGCAATATTTAACAAGATAAAAGCATATAATCTTCTAAAAAGGCATATTTATCGATCACTATAACAAGACATGTATTGCATCAACAAATTTATTATTTTATCAAAAAATATTATTATCATCCAATTTACCAGTCATATTGACCCATCTAAAGATCTCAAATTTTAATAAATCAAAACATTAACTAATATATACGGATCATAATGATTATATCAGGATTAAATATAAGTACTATTAATAGTTTAGTGAATTTAGAATTTTTACAAAATCTAAAACAACTATCTTGACTCGATTCTATTCAATATATAATAATAGTATAAGCACAAGAAGTTGGAACTACACCATTCCCATAATCAAGATGTATTACATATAATCTTTTGTTACTATCACATCAATGGAATGTGCAATTTCCATCCTATATTATGGAAAAAATATTTTATAATTATAAGAATCGATGTTTTAATCCTCTATAAATAAGCTAACACTCTACATAGTAAATCATCTACTATATAAGTAAACAGACACCATAAACGAATATATGATCTATTAAACCTCAATAAATATCTATTCTATAATAAATATCATATATAAAGATATGGAGAGTAGTATATATCCCAAGAATCTTCTACTTAGACTTTTAACCATCAAATTGTTATAATGTTTGTATCAAAATACATGGTTAACAGTATTTACATTGTCAATCTCCCACTTAGATATGTAATCTTGAAAATTGTTATTATTCTTTTTCTAAAAAAAGTTAACTAATAGTATATACCCTAACAACCTCTCACTTATACTATTAAATATACGTTTAATATTTTCAGAGGCATTCCGTCATTTCTTATCAAAATATATTTATTAAGCTATTTTCTCATGCAGTTTTGCATAGTAGTACTTCGTCGTAAATAATTAATTTGTACTAAATATTGATATACCATATCATGAATGAAAAATCTGAAAATTTCAAATAGCTACAATGAAGCTAAAAACTGCAAATAGTCATTTTAAAAAATAATGAATATTTAGAAATTTATTTAAATTAGGAAAATATGAGTTTTGGTCAAATTCAAATGGTCATAACTTCTAGCTCAATTTGAGTTAGGGTTAGTTATAGATATGGTAGAAAAGATCTTAGACAATCTTTCCAAGGACGCTGGTATTTCTTTATTCCAAGTTCGTATGAGTAACTAATTCCTTTTGGAAGTTGGGTTGTTGGATAAAAAATATTTTAAATCCGTAATTTTGAACGGATATTTATTGTTTTTCTTACCTAATTTTTCTAATTCATTTTTATGAATTTAATTGGGGTACATGTTGCTTGTCAGTTTTAAAAAAGTGAAATTCACGATAGAGTTTTGGAGAAAGGAGAAAATAGAAGAACGGAGAAGAACGTTCAAGAATCGTTCAAGATTCATCTAGATTGGCTTGTGGATTTTGTTGTAGGTTAAACCTACAAAAAGGTATGTGAGATCGTACAGAGTTGGGCTAGTTCACCAACAGACCAATCATGATTCAATTGAAGCGAAGTTATTAGATTTAAAGTAAATCCTAGAATTCTTGTTAAATTTACTTTTAATTCTTGTGGTTTGTATTGACTGGAGTTTCTTGAGATTACTTCATGTTTTTAGTTGTATTTTTTAGTAGAATTTGATATAATTTTATCATATAATGGATTGTAATTGTTTTGGGAAAGAATTCATGGAGTTAAGAAAGTTTAGAGCTGAAAAAGGAGAAGAAGTTTTGTCGGGCAACATCTTGGTAGTGGTAGCAAATCTTAGAGCTACTGAAAAGTTCTTTTCGGGACCAAAATTTAAATGCTTTCCTGCGTCGCTGACCCACCTCAGATTTTTTTTTTTTATCATTTTATCATGTGTAGGTATCTAAAATAATTCCTAAACATCATGAAAGTATTCCTATCAATAAACACAAACCTTGAATTCATAGTTCAATTGAAAGAATAGTTAAGTTTCAAGCTAAGAGTAGTGAAGATTCAAGTTAAGAGAAGTTCATAAAATTTTCAAAAAAGTCCTTTATCAATGTTCTAGCTTTGTTTTAACATTAAAGTTTAATTAAGTTTAGTAAAGAGTAACATTGAAGTCAAGAGTCATGTTTAAAATGTTTTATATTTAAACAAGAAAGGAAACTTTGATTTCAAAAAGATCCTTTGAGCTAGTTTTTAGGTAAAGAGGAAACATTGGTTTCCAAAAGAGCCTTTGAGATAGTTTTTTTTTAGTAAAGAGTCTTTGAGCTAGTTTTAAGTAAATGACCCTTTGGCTATGTTTGAGCAATTATCTCCAACCAAGGAATAGAAGTATCTTTGGTAAATTTAATGACCTAGTGTCATATTTGGGTATTATGACTGAGAACTGATATAGGGGAGAGGTCAGACAACTCAGAGCCCCCATAAACCATGTCGCCATCATGGATATAAATGGATCATACTTTTAGATGATTCCTTTAGTGCTTTTTGGCATAGACTCGTGGATGCAATTAGTAAGTTTGGTTCTCTACCCCCCACAAGGTATAGGATGATCCTTGGCAGCATAAGGTAAAGTGTTATATCATCACTATATCTCTTAAGTGATGTTTTCGGTTAGGGAAACTCCAAGAACCGTATTTTGTATTTTTATATAAATTAAAAAAAATATTTTCATATACAAACAAAGTTTAAATTGTATCTTAGAATACATACAGAGTTATTATTGTATTTTTAAATTTTATTCATGTTGCATTTATTTACACTGCTTTATGTTGAAGTGAGTTGAGTTTGTTTTAGTTGAGTAAACCCCATGTAAGCGTTTCTTTCAGAATCTTTTCAAGATTATGTTATAATTAATTTTCCAGTATACATACTTGTACATTCAATGTACCGAGGACAACTGGCCTGCATCATGTTATGATAAAAAAGCAGGTAACAAGGATTAGCATCCAACACTTTATTTATCGTGTTGAGCACTCTAAGTCACTTAACGAGTCTCATTGCTTTCAGGAGAGCTCCTTCTTAATTTCCTTTAAGTTTCACTATTTTATTTTTTAGTATGATGGGGTGGGTGTCTGGTCTCGACATCCATCTCAGTTATTGAAGGCTTTATAGATAGGCAGTCAATAGTGTAGTTGTTTTTACATTTTCATTATTCTATGTATTAACACTTGAGTTGCCATTATATGTAGTGGAATGTTGACCTTTGAAACATTCATTTTCTATTATATTGAGAAGTTCCGTTTAATTTTCAAAAAAATTATCATGAGTAAGCCTAATGTTGAGTTTGTAAGCAGGGCCAAGGCTTCGCTTGGGACGAAAAGTGGTCTACGAGTACAGGCCACGTCCAGGGTATAGGATCGAGGTGTTAAAAAATTTGTATCTTAGCATAGAGTTCAAGATTCTTAGCTTTTCTATTATGATACGCTTCGACCCTACACGATGGGCGATGATGGCACTTGAGAAACATTGTTGGCCCCAAGAGAAACCTTGGCTTAGCTTACGTACTCGGTGGAAGACTTTAAGTATAATGAAAAGTATTCAAATGCTAAATGACTTAATTGTTTTAACTAACCTCATAATGTTTTAAAATATTCAAATTTAACTTATCAAAAATAGAAACTGAAATGTGAATATAAGCCAATAACAAGATAATGACGAACGACTAACATCTGACTGACTATCTATGAAGTCTCTAAAATAAATTAGATAGATGTCATGACAAACCCCATGACTTCCTAATAAACACATATAATAACTGAAATAAATAAAAAGGACAACTCCATAATGCACGGAGGCTCACCAACTGACTCTAGATTGCTCACTAGATCAACGATGCTCTAATTCCAAATCGAACTCAACTGCGTCTGCATTAAAAGATAATGCAGGCTAACTCACATCAGTATATTGAATATAAAAGTATGCAATTTGGAATTTTAAGCATAACATAGACTTGAAAAGAGTCTGAAACACTTACTTTATCTTTACTTAACTCAATTGAACTCAATTCACTTCAATATAAAGTAGTGTAAAAAAATGGAGTATAAATAAATGCATTAAAAATGATTTAGAAATACCATGATAAGTACTTATCTATGAAAATATACAATACTGTAATGTATATGAAATTACAAATATTTCTGAAATATAAAAAAATACAAAATACCAATGTTGAGTTTCTCTAATCGACAACCATCACATAAGAGCTATAGTGGTGATACATAAGAGCTATAGTGGTGATACATAAGTAAACCTTACGCTTCTAGCACATTATATACCCAGAAAAAGGTATAGTACCTGAACTGCCTAACGGATAAACTTGTCTACAGTGAAAAGGATTCATGTAAAAAGTATGACCGTTTTCTACCCATTATGAGAACATAGTTTTATAGAGACCTGATTTATGTGAACTCATGCTCGTCCCCAATTCGGTACTCAAAAACTACTCCCAAAACATATTGGCTCTTTATTTTAAAAACATACTTCTTCTGTGATTTGAGATTAGTTCTCAAAAACTTATCTCAAAGGTTATCTTCAAAATCTTAGTTTCCCTGCTTGCTTCAAAATATTTCAAAATCCACTACTCTTTTATCCGAAGGATCTTTGGAAATATCAGTTTCCTCTCTTTCTTTATTGTGAAAAATTTACTTTTTAACTGGAAACTAGCTCAAAAATTCTTTTACTGGAAGTCATGTAGAAAATATCTTTTGGGAATTAATGTTTCTTTACTTGTTTAAATGTGAAATCATAATAAACTCTTTGGGAATACAGAATCCCCATATACTTTCAAAGAACTAAACTTCAAATTTACTCTTTATGAAATTCAATACTCAAGTATTATAATAATGTTAAAATGCTTGTAAATTGAAAAGTTTAAGAACCTAGCTTGATATAACTTCTGACTTCTTGACTTGACTCTTGACTTTCCTTGAATTGAATTATGAATCAAAGGATAATGATTTGGGATGCAAAACATCTCATGATGTTTAGGAATGATCTTAGTCACAAAGAACAAGGTTCTTGAAGAATCTTAGATAGGAACATGAATGAAAACCTTTAAACCTAGGTTGAAGATAAATGATAAAGAAAACCTTTTTTGAGATTCTTAAATTAGTTTCTTGAAATCACCATGACAAAAAATTTATGATTTTCATTAGTAAAGGTCAAAATTTAATTGTTTTGAACCTTTTATCAGTCAAGAAATTTGTTCAGGATTTTGTTGGAGGTAAAAAAACAAAAACAAACCTTTTTCATGTTTTCCTGTCGGCTAACTATTAGTAGCACTTTATAGGTTACTAAAATAATCATAACTTTTTACTCAAGAAATTGAATTGACTCCAATTATAACATGAACTAACTCTAACTAATCGCGAGCTAGAATTAATGGCCGTTTGAAAGTGACAAAAACTCAATTTCTTAACTTGGACAGATTAAATTTTCCCTTTCTTTCTAAAAAAAGAATATTTTTAGTTCCTTATCTTACTTATCTATTTTAAATTGTGAGATGTTACATATCAATTTGTGTCTGTGGAGTCCTAATAATTGTGTGAAGTGCATCAAAACTATTTATAGTAGACCGCATAAATTTCATTCGCTCCTTTCATACTCATTTCTTCGATAGATTTTATCTCTATAAAATTCTTTCTATAAGTCGTCCTTATACATATGTGATTATTAATTGGACTATTTTTTAGAGTGCTTTTTTGAGGCATTTTCTCCCTGTTACTCACATAAGAAGTAGGTTCATTGTCGCGTTCACTTGTCTATCAAGTAAAGATTGTACGTCAGTCGTGCTAGTAAGTTTCAGTGACAAACCAAGACAAATGATCAATTTTCAACAAGTTGAGGAGAAAAATCTAACAGATAGAGAAGATTCAAGAATAAGAGGGCTAAGGCATAAGGGAATGAATCCGGGCAACAAAAGAGTAATGTAACACAATGTTAATTCCACCATAAGCAGAAGGGATTTTGTCCATTCTCATGGTAGTTCACCTGCACTTAAGAACAAATGTGGGTACAATAGAAAAAATTCTAAGAACATCAAGGTTGGACATGCGCAATATCATGGTAGTAAGGCTCAAGGGGATACTAAGACTCCTGATAGTCCTAAGTGTCTTAAGAGCAACTCACAGGTGAGTCTTGATAGATCTTCTTGTTTCTTCAAGTTTGTTTAGAAAAATAATTTTATGACAGAGTATCTAAGAACAGGAAAAGAAATGGTATACAAGGCAAAAGAGCCCATTCTTCTTCAGTTGCTTCATCAGATAGAGCTACATCTAAATAGGCTACTTCAGGGGCATATAAAGAGGAAACCGTCTTTATGATATCACTAATCCCCGAGAGTAAGAGGATTCATCACATGATGCCACTAGTATGATCCAAGTCTACTCTTTTGATGTCGTTCCAAAGAAACATCTTGAGCCTTTAAGATTTTCTGCCCATGTTGGTGATTTTAATCTAGCAAAGTCTGTCATGATTGTTATGTTTCATTAATTACTTGAGTATCATGTCTAACTTAGTCGAGTTAGACATGGTAGAGTTTGAGGTCATTTTTGGCATGGACTAACTTCATGCATTTATGCATCAATAGATTGTAGAACTCGAGTAGTCAAGTTCTAGTGTGAAGTGAATAAGTTATAAAGCTTAAGAGAAATTTAGTAGTGCATATTGGTCATTTTATTTCGTACCTTAAGGCAAGGTATTTAGTTTTTAAGGGGTATGACAATCACTATGTACGAGTTAATGACTCTAGCGTTAAATACCACATAAGTAAGTTTTAGTAGTATGAGAGTTTTTAGAAGTTTTTCCAAATAATCAACTTAGAGTCCGTTCTAAGAGAGTAATAGACTTCGGTATAGATGTTCTTAAAGATTCTCATCCTATATCGATTTTGCAATGCAAAATGGAACCAACAGAGTTGAAAGATCTTAAAGAGTAGTTGAAAGGTAGCTGAGATAAGGTTTTACTCGACCAAGTGTGTCACATTGGGGAGCTCTAGTACTATTTTTGAGAAATAAGTATGGTGTCCACATGAGGTCTCTATATTACCATTAGTTGAACAAATTTACTATCAATAACAAGTATCTTCTTCCCTACAACTAATGATCTTTTCGATCAACTTCAACGTTCCACCTATTTTTCAAAGATAGGTCTCAGATCTAATTACCATCTGTTCAAAGTAAGGATGTATGATATTCTAAAACCAACCTTCAGAACCCGTTATAGTCATTATGCATTTTTGATCATCTTCTTTGGTTTGAACAATTCTTCTGTAGCATTCATGGACCTTGTGAATAAACTTTTAAACCTTACTTATTTATATATGTTTGTTATCTTCTTCATTGATACCTACTAATCTACTGAAGGAATGAAGAAGATCATTCTAGCCATGTAAAAAAAGTTCTTCGGACATTGAAAGATATGGATTTTTATGTCATGTTTTGTAAGTGTGAGTTTTTACTTAAATCTCTTGCATTATTAGGAAACGTTGTGCATCGGAAATGGAATTAAAGTTGATACTCAGAATATTGAGACAATGCGGAAAAGGCCTTGACCTATATCTCCAACAGATATTAGGAGTTTCATGGGTTTGATTAGATATTATAGGATGTTTATAGAGGGAATACCGTCTGTTTCATTCCTTTGACCAAGTTGACTTAGAAGAAACATAGGTTTTAATGTTTTGAAGCTTGTGTAAAAATATTTCATGAATTGAAAAGAAGCTTTACTAATGCCCACTTTTTACCTTACAAGAAGTTACTCAATGTTTTATTGTGTATTTTCCGCATCTTGAGTCCTCTTGGGTTATGTTTTAATACAGAATTTAAAAGTTACACCTTATGACTACAAACAACTAAAAGTTCATGTGAAAAACTATTCAGCCTATGACTTAGAGTTTGCTACAGTAGTTTTTGCTTCAAATATACGGCATCCTAACTTGTATGGTGTATATGTTGTTGAATTCACCTATCGCAAGAGTCTACAAAATGTGTTCACCCAGAAAAAAACAGAATCTCAAACAAAGGAGGTACTTCAAAGTGTTAAAGAATTATAAGATGAGTATTCTTTAAAACCAAGATACGGCTAATGTTGTAGTTGATTCCTAAATTAGGTTGTGTATGGGTAGTACCACCCATTTTAACGAAAAAAAGGGAGAGCTAGCGAAAGACGGGCATATTTTTGAAAGCTTGAGAGTTGGACTAATGGATTCCACAAATGGATGAATAGTTGTGATGAATGGGTTTGAGGCATCATTAATGTCACAACTCATAAGTAAAAGACAAGTAAGACCAATATTTCATTTTATTTGAAATGACGGCAAATGTTCATAAGAAAAATGTATTAGCTTTTGAACAAGAAAAAGATGGTGTCTTGATATACCATGGTAGATTGTGTGTACCAATGGTCGATGGACTCAAAGACAGAATCATGGAGAAAGCTCATTGCTCCTGTTATTCCATTCATCCTTGTTCCACAATATGAATCATCATTTGAGAGAAGTCTATTGGGTTAGTGGTATGGGGAAGGGAATTGCACAACTTTTTCTAAGTGTCCAAATGGCCAACAAGTTAAAGTATAACACTAAAGGCCCGGTGGTTTTGTCACACCCTAAGCATACACCCTGGAAGTGGTTGTCACTCAACGTCGATTGCTGGCCTTGAGTGGACCTTGGCCTTGACACACCCCGCGCCTACACCCTGGACTTGGACGACACCTAATGATCATTGCACGCCTTGGGAGGACCCTCGGTGTTACTTACCTAACTCAACAGAAGACATAACTCAATATGAAGCGGCAAACATTCTCATAAAACATATTTAAATCAATATGAAGCGGCAAACATTCTCATAAAACATACTTACAATAAATTTCTTGGCCAAAAAAGGGACTTAAATCTCATTATAGAATATATGAAAAACAAATAAAGATAGACTCAAATATGAACTATCTAACTATCTATCAATGAAGCCTCTATAATTCTAAGAGGAATGTCTTCATGAACCCCAAAACATTCTATAAATAAAAGGACTGGAAAAAGGAAACGATATATGTCCTGAATAATGCAAGGAGTCTCAACATTGACTTCGAGTGCTTGGCAAGATTAACGAGGCGTTGGATCATGCTGATCCTAGTAACCTGCATCTGCATCATTGTACGATGCAGGCTAACTGGAATTAGTACATTGAATGTACAAGTATTGGAGTTGAAATGCTAACAAATCTTAAGCTTGAAAAGTTTAGAAGAAACACTTGCCTTGGATCTACTCAACTCATGAATAGCTTCACTAAATATAGAGCAGTAAGACACACACACACACACATGAAAGCTTGTAAATCTATGCAAACACTTAGTTCGATAAAGAAAATGCAATAACAATCTCAAAATTACTTATATTTATAGTATTATAGTTTATGTGGGAGATTCAATGACTAAAAACCAGCACTATAGGGATAAGTGGTGACAAAGCTTCTTGCCGACGCTGCCACAACTTTCCTATAATTTTTTGTCGCATCGAAATCCTTAACTTAGTGGATCCACTAACTTAACTTACGTGATCATCTAAAATGTATCACCTTCAATATAAATGACGGCTACATGGTTTCATGGTGACATGAGTTAATATTAACTCTCATCCCCATTTCAGTGCTCAATACTACTCCCAAAACATTCTTTAGCTCATGCTATTAAAACAACTTCCTTTCCTTGGATTGAGATAATTGCACAACATATAGCTTTGAAAATATCTCTTGGAATTAATGTTCCCTTTTTCTTGTTCAAAATTCTTTTGGGAAATCCTCGTTTCCTCTTAAATTAAAATTGTAAACATTTATAAAAAATTTGGGAATAATTATCTCCCTTTTATATTTTGAGAAATGACCGCAACTATTTGCTCTATGCTTGACTTGAACGTTGAGTCTTTAATCCACTCTTAGAAAATAATTAGTTCTCTGATAATTTTTCAAAGAAACACATCAACCTTTTTACTCTATTCGTTATCTTGAAAACATGAGCCTACGAAATTAAAATGTTCAGTAAAGACTCTTGAAAACAATTAAGAGTTTGCTTTGACTTACTTTTTAACTAAAGACTTGATTCTTACCTTTTTAGACTTCGATCCTAATTTTCCTTGAATTAGATTATGGATAAGGTTATGAGTTGAGTTTTTTAACGAATTCTAGGTCTTTAAAAATCATTTGAAGTAATAAGAATCATTGGAAGGTTTATACTACGAAAACTGGAAAAAAAGTCAATAAAGGTGCATTTGGGGCGCGCCGCACAAGCCTTAATTGACTACGTCTTTGTTAAGGTGCAGGTGGACGCTAGAAATTACAGGTTGTCATTGAAACTATTCGGACGTATATCTTTCTTCGGGGATCGTTAGGCCCTCAAGCTTTCGAGGATTTCTATCGTTATTATCTAGCATAGATGTAGGCTTTACCTAGTAGAGAATATTCCACTACTGTTTCTTTCCACTCATTTCAGACTTGTATTGGTGCCATTTTGGAAAGAATACGTTTAATGAAATTATTAACTGTTTATTTTTTTTTTATTATCTCTATATTTTATGGTTGATTTGTGAACGCCTATGTTTTTAAGCTTAAGATGTTTAGCATGAAATAAGAAAAGAAAAAATTCAAATTTTCCGCTAAAATTAACCTAGATGAAGTAAGAATGACGTATGTAGGCTTGTCTGTGACCTCTGAGAGGTAAATGATACTGATCTCGTCTGGGTTCTTGATTAGGATCTTGACAAGACCAAAACCTAGTTTTTAGAAAAAAATCAACAGGTGCAACCAACGGGGCCATCGACGGATCGTAGATTGACCCACGGTCCGTCCTACAGATAACTAAATTAGCTTTTCATAGCCACCGACCTAGCTAAAATCAGACCTCAGAGTAAAGACTTAAGCTCATTTTAATAAAGGCCTGTCGAACATATCTAAAGTACAGACCAAACGACGGACTGTCGATGGAACGACAGACCGTCAATCGTGGTCGTCGTTTGGTCCGACAACAACTAACTTAGGGGTCTTTCGGTCTTTTCCCATTTCTTTTAAACCCTAAGATACATTGTTTTGACCCTAAATAATAAGACTTTTAGTCAGTTTAAGCATATAAACATAACAAGAACTTACCTAAGTCAAAATCATAAATCAAAAGCTAGAAAATTAGGAGCAAGAGAGGAGAAAAAATTAAAGAACCCTAGTTAAAGAACACAACAAATTTCCAGCAGTTAAAGCCCCAAAACATACGTGTTTTTCGTGAATTTCATAACCATGCATGTGAAATTTCACTAGTGGGTTCCTTTCACTCATAGGAACCCTAGTTTTAACTCTGTTCTTGATTCTTTTATTAATTAAACCTAAGGTTCCTAGAATTTCAGAAGAACTTCATGATTTACTTAAAATATACGTTCAAAATAAGATTATGTTACTACTCAGATTATTTTATGAATTACACAACCCTAGCTTTGTATTTCTTTAGTTTTTGAATTACACATGCTAGGTTAGATATTTTAGTAATGCAGCTATACATTCTAAAATTTTTATTACATCATCATCAAATTAAATGTTGTTTTTCCAATTTACATGTTCTGTTTTGATCTATTCAGTAGTTGAAGAAATTCAGACATAAACAGTTAACTACATAAATCAATGGAAGTAGCATAATACAAACTTGGACTAGGGTTCAGTGCACCCAATAGTCCTAGAACTACTAGCTAAGTAGGTTGTAAGTCCCCTCTATGGGCGATTAGTTTAGTGATCACGCCGGCAAGCCTTTATACCTTTGGAATGAAATATTGGGTCCTCTCGATAGGGTGTATCCATCGAACTCCACATTTAGCTCATGTGGTTTTATTATCGATTATTAGTAGCTCCCACAGTTTAGTCATACACTCTTGCATTGACCAGTTATCTGTATATTTAGTATTCACTTTCAGCATGTTATAAATTTGTCATTGAATTCAGTTAGCTCAGGAATATAGTATATCATGTTCAGATTATTATACTTGCTTTTGTGCTTGTTTAATTATGTTTCATTTCAGCTTTATTCTAATATACATGCTCAGTAACTTTCAAGTAATTATACATATGTGTGCTACATCTTCTTGTGATGTAGGTTAAAGTTTTCAACATTCAGATTATGCATAGATTGATTTCCCGATCTACAGTTCAGCAGATTCAGTGGTGAGTGCTCAATCTCTGAGGACAACAATCATGAGTTTAATTTCAATCTTTTAGTCATTTAGTTTCAGTTTTGCTAGATTTAGCTGGGGCTTGTTCCAGTATTTCTAGTCAGTTAGAGTCTTTTTCAACTTAGTGTTTAGTTAGTAACTTCACTGTATTAAATTTATCAATCTTCATATTAGATAAGTTTTAGCATATGGGTGTTCCCTATCTTTTAATTATAATTTATGATATAGCTTCCACATGAGTCTATTATCTTTTGTATGCTCATGATCATGCAAGCATGGTTAGCTTGGGATTACTTGTGGTCCTAGGTTCTGTGTCCGCGTCTCTAACGTAGCTCAGGATGTGACAAACTTAGTATTAGAGCACTAGTTTTAATTGTCCTAGGATGTCTGAAAAACCGCACTAAGTAGAGTCCTTTTCATGGTGGTGAAGTCCACCCCATCTAATGAGAGGTAGACTATGAAGTGTTTAAGGAAATCTTCACTTTGTTTTTACTCTGATCGTGCGTAATTTATGACCTTATTCCATTATAACTTGATGTTTTACGTTGACTATCATGCCTTCTCGTAGCGCTAATGCCAGGAATGCAAATGCAGCTCCTCCAGTCCAAGATAAAGAAGTCTACAATGGTGAGTTCAATAATGCCATACATATGTTGGCTCAAAGTATGACCAACCTGAACAATCGGGATCATGCTCATGTGAATGAAAATGGTGGATCAGTAGCAGAAAGGGTTTGTGAATTCGTTAGGATGAATACGCCTGAGTTCTTAGGATCACAGACTAATGAGGATCCTTAGAATTTTTTGGATGAGCGAGAAGATCTTTGAGGTAATGCAAGTCACTGGGAATGATCGGGCTGAGTTAGAATCATACCAGTTGAAGGATGTTGCTCATATCTGGTACACTCAGTGGATGGAGAATATTGGTGCAAATGCTACTCCTATCACTCTAGATTGCTTTAGTGAGACTTTTCTCGAAAAATTTTTCCCAATAGAGTTGAATGAGGCAAAGGCTCAGGATTTCATGAACTTGAGGAAGGGTAACATGATAGTATAAGAGTATGGGATGAAGTTTAACTAACTCTCAAGGAGTGATCCTCTCATGGTTGATGACTCTAGGACTCAGATGAACAAGTTCTTGTATGGAGTTTCGGATTTGGCTAAAACTGAGTGCATAAATGCTATGTTACTTGGAGATATGAAAATATCTAGGATTATGAGTCATGCTCAACAGGTTGAGGGTGATAAGTTTAGGGAACAAGATAAGGATAATAAAAAGTCTAGAATCGGGAACTATGACTATTCTCTGCAGAAAATCGGTGGTGAAAATCGCTCGCAAAGTCAACAGAAGATTTCAGCTCCAGCCCCTTCATCAGCTTATGTTTCATCCTCCAAAAACAGGTATGACCAAAGGGTAGAACAACACACTCTAAATCTCAGGAAGTGTTTCAGGCACAACCATTTACCCCACTTTCCCTAAGTCTGGTAAGAATCATCCAGGCGAGTGCCTTGCAGAATATGAAGGTTGTTTTCAATATGGTGAGTCTGGTCACAGGTTGAGGGATTGTCCTTCTAGGCAGGTTCAAGGAGGTGGTTGTGGTAGAGCTAAGTCTACAAGTTCAGCAACACTAGAAATTCGACCAAATCAGCAGGGTAACTCATCTAGTAAAGGTGGAGGTAACTGCCAGTACAAGTTGTATGCTCTTCAGGCTCGATAGGATCATGAAGTTCTCCTAATATTGTCACTGGTACACTACGAGACTTTGACCTTGATATGTATGCATTGTTAGATCGAAAGGCTACTCTTTTTCTTTATAACTCCTTACATAGTATTCCAATTAAGTTTCTGTCTAGAAAATCTCTTAGAACCTTACTCAGTCTCTGCTCCAGTCGATGATCCAGTTATAGCTAAACGAGTATACAGAAATTACCCTGTCACAGTATCTCAGACAGTCACCTCAGCAGATCTTGTAGAGTTAGAAATGGTAAACTTCGATGTCAATCTAGGAATGGATTGGTTAAGCTCATGTTATGCCTCAGTCGATTGTAGAACTGGATTGTTTGCTTTCAGTTTCCAGACAAACTATTCTTAGAATGGAAGGTTAGTAGCTTAGCGCCTATGGGTTAGTTTATTTCTTACCTTAAGGCCATAAATATGATTTCCAAGGATTATCTTTGTCATCTAATTTGATTTAAGGATTCTAGATCTAAAACCTCAACTCCTTAGTCAGTTCCAGTAGTTTGTGAGTTTTTTGAAGTGTTCTCGAAGATTTTCCTGTAGTCTCTCCCGAAAAAGGGAAATCAACTTTGGAACTGATCTTCTTCCAGATACCCAGCCTATTTCTATTTCTCCTTATAGAATGGCTCTAGAGGATCTTAAGGATTTGAAAGAGAAGTTGAAAGACCATTTATATAAGGGACTCATCAGACCTAGTCTTTCACCATGTGGTGTCTAGTCTTGTTCGTAGAGAAGAAAGATGGTTCTCTCAGAATGTGCATTGACTATAGAACGTTGAACAAGGTCACAATCAAGAAAAAGTATCCCATCCCATGATTGATGAATTGTTTGAGTAACTTCAAGGTGCTAGCCATTTCTCAAAGATAGACCTCAGATCAGGTTATTATTATCTCAGAGTAAGAGATAATGATATTCCAAAAACAACCCTCAGAACTCTGTATGGTCATTATGAATTTGTAGTTATGTGGTTTGAACTAACTAATCCTCCTGCATCATTTATGGATTTGATGAACAAAGTGTTCAAACAGTACTTGGACTTGTTCGTTATTGTTTTTACATATGATATCCTCATTTACTCTAGGAGTGAGCAAGAACATGAAAGTTATTTGAGACTTGTTATGCGGACTCTCAAAAATCACTAGTTATTCGCTAAGTTTAGCAAATGTGAGTTCTGGTTGAAATTAGTAGCTTTTCTTGGTCACACGAGTTGATATCGCACAAATAAAAGCAGTGAAATAATGTGCAAGACCTACCTCTGCTATAGATGTCAGAAGTTTATTAGGTCTAGCTGGTTATTACAGAAAGTTTGTGAAAAGATTTTAATCTATAGCCCCACCATTGACTAGGTTGACACTGAAGATGGTAAAGTTCCAATGGTCATATGATTATGTGAAAAGCTTTCCAGAATTCAAACTAGATTGACTACAAACCCTATCTTAACTCTAATAGAGGGTTCAAATGGTATATGATCTACTACGATGCATCCGAGTTGGGCTTGGTTTTGTGTTGATGCAATGAGATAAGGTTATAACTTATGCTTCTAGACAGCTTAAGATTTATAAGAAGAACTATCCAACGCAAGAGCTCGAGCTTGTAGCAGTGGTGTTTGCACTAATTATCTAGAGATACTACCTGTATGATGTTCATGTAGATGTGTTCATTGACCATAAGAGACTTCATTATGTTTTCACCCAGAAGAAGTTGAATCTTCGCGAGAGGAGATGGCTTGAGTTCCTTAAGGATTATGATATGAGTGTGCATTTCCATCCTTGTAAGCCGAATGTAGTAGAAGATACTCTTAGTATATTATATATGGGTAGTGCAACCCATGTTGAGGAGGAAAGGAAGGAGCTACTCAACGATTTTCACAGGCTTGCTTTCTTGGGAGTTCACCTAATGAGCATATCAGAAAGTGGTGTAACAATTCAGAATGGGGAAAAATCTTCTTTGGTAGTGGAGGTTAAGGAAAATCAAGATAGTTATCAACTCTTGCTTGAACTTAAAGGTGCAGTCCACAATAAGAGAGTGGAGGTTTTCTCTCAAAGGGGAAATAGTGTACTTCCCTACCAGGGTAGATTGTGTGTTCCTGGTGTGGGTTAGTTGAGAAAGCATATCCTTGTAGAAGCCCATAACTCCAAATATACTATTCATTCAGGTGCCACTAAGTTGTACCGCGATCCGCAAAAAGTCTCTTGGTGGAATGGAATGAAGAGGGATATAGAAGATTTTGTGAGTAAGTGCCCAAATTACCAACAAGTCAAGGTGGAACATAGTTTTCTAGGTAGCAGACCCTCTTATTACGTTCTTGCCAGATTGGGAGCCTACATAATATTTATGTTTTATGCTTTTTAAACTGGATTTCCTACGCTTAATGGATAACCATTTGTTACCAATGGAGAATTTCTTATCATCTTAAATTCAGGTAAGTGTATTTAAACAAACGGAAAGCATAAACTTCATATACAATACAGGGATATGGTAGAGGTTTTTTTTATACTAGATAGAGTTCCTTTTTGCAACCTATCCTATTCACTGGTATTGCTCATTGGTATTTGGATATTTTTTGTATCAATGATCTAGCGAATTTTGTATGATTCATTCTTAGATTGTCTAAATGACAAATAAATGACGAAGAAATTCTATTTTTTTACTATTAAGAAATGTTAATTGTAATAGTAATAATGAGTAAATCAACTAAGTATTCATCTTTTTTAAGTCTTTCTATTTTCTATACGAAAGGAACTAATGTATACATAAGGAAATCCGTGTACAATGAAAAGTGCAAGCTTCAGAAACCAGGGGGTATTACTCAAGAGTTCTATATTCCTACTTGGAAGTGAAATATGATCAATATGGACTTCATCACAAGTTCATCGCATACAACATGACTCCATTTGTGTTATAGTTGATAGTATGACTAAGTCTTCTTGCTTTTTTGTGATCAAGACTATAGATTCTTAAGAAGACTATTCCCAGCTTTATTTTTATTAGATCGTGAGGTTACCTGGGTTCCTTTGTTTATCATCTCATATAGTGGTCTTCAATTTACCTTTCATTTCTTGAAGTCATTTCAGAAGTGTCTTGGCACTCAAGTTAACCTTAGCACAATATTTCATCCGCATACGGATAGATAGGCAGAATGTTCCAATCAGACTCTAGAGGATATGGTGAGAGCTTGTGTGATCGATTTCAAGGGTAGTTTGGATGATCATATTCTTCTTATTGAGTTCGCCTACAATAATAGCTATCATTCCACCATTAAGATTGCCCCTTATGAAGCTTTATATGGGTGTAGATGTAGATCTCCTATTTATTAGTTTAATGTAGGTGAAACAGCCTTGAAAGGTCCCGATTATGTCCTTGATGCTATGGAGAAAGTTCAACTCATTAGAGATAGACTTATGACAGCCCAAAGTCCTTTGAAATCTAACGAAGATATAAGGAGAAGCGAACCAGATTTCCAAGTTGATGAATGGGTTTTTCTGAAAGTCTCACCTATCAAAAGGGGTGATGAGATTCGATATTAAATGGAATCTTAGTACTAGATATAAAGACCCTTACAAGATATATAAAACGTTGGCAATATGGAATTTGAGTTAGAGTTGCCAACGGAATTAGCAGCAGTGCATCCGGTCTTCCACATCTCACTATTGAAGAAATGTGTGGGTGATCCAACCTCAATAGTGCTATTAGAGTGTATAGCGGTGAAAGATAATCTTTCTTATGAGGATGTACCAGTTGAGATTCTTGACCGTCTGCTTAGAAGGTTGAGAAACAAAGAATTCGCTTCAGTCAAGGTTTCGTGGAGGAGTCAGTCGATAGAGAAAGCTTCATGGGAAGGAGAAGCATCCATAAAAGCCAAGTATCCTTACCACTTTCCTTCCTATTACACTCCATCTGGAGGTAATAATTCCACTTGAGTTTTGCAATCATTCATGCGTGAATTAAGTCATAGAATCATGTTCCCTTAGTTTGTACTTTCATCTTTTCAGTGTATTTGCATGTTCTCGAAACTCAACTTAGTAAGAAACTTAGTTTCAGTGTTTAGTAGTAGGGTTTGCATCACTCTCCCTCTACTACTGCTAGTTTAGTCTTCATTCAATAATAAATGTTCCGAAGGGTAAGATAATGTAACGCCCCATATAAAAAATAAACAAAAAACAAGTTTTTCAGAGAAAATCTTAAGGTGCAACCAACGGGGACATTAACGGACCGTAGATTAACCCACTATCCGTCCTGCACATCCTTCAATAGGGTCAGAAACCTCCAAAATCTCAGCACAGAAAAATTTGTTTAACTCATGATCAACGGAAGAGCCTACTGATCGTAGTCAAACTATGGTCCGTAGTTTGTGACTGTCGATTGAGACCCCATTCACCCACTCTATGACAAGAGGCACGGATGACCAAAACAGTCCGAAGGTGGACGCACGATCTGTAGGTGGGAATTATTAGACATTAAAGGCGGAAGTATAGTTAGGTCAACTTCCAATGGTCATAACTGTTAAAGAAAAATGAAATAGGTGTGCCATGAAAAACCAACAAATAGATAATTGAATTCGCTTTCCATAGACATCGACCTTTCTAAAATCAGATATTCGAGTAAAGAGTTATGCCCGTTTTAGTAAAGGCATGTCGAACTGACCCAACCTATGGACAAAACGACGGACCATCAATGCAACGACGGACCATAAGCCTTGGTCTTCGTTTGATCTAAAAAAAACTACATAAGGGGTCTTTTGGTCTGTCACACTTCGTTTAAACCCTAAGATACGTCGTTATGACCCTAAATCACCCGATTTTTATCAGTTTAAGCGTAGAAACAAAACAAGAACTTACCTAAGTAAAAATCATAAATCAAAAGTTATAAAATTAGAAGCAAGAGAGTACACTTAATAACCCTAGTTCAAGAACGCAACAAGTTTCTAGCAGTTCTAGCCCCGAAACCTAAATTTTTTTCTGTGAATTTCATCAATAGGTTTCTGGGATTTCACTCGTGGGTTCATTTCACTCATTGGCTCTTTAGTTTTTAGTAAGTTCTTGATTCTCTTATCATGATTAAACCTAGGGTTCCTAGAATTTCAGCAGAACTTCATAATTTAGTTAAAATATATGTTCGAAACAATATTATCATGTTATTACTCAAAATATCGCATGAATTTCAAAATCCTAATTTTGTATTTCTTTAGTTCTTTAATCACACATGCTTGGTCAAATATTTCAGTTATGCAGTTATACATGTTCAAGTTTTTAATGAATTATCATCAGATTAAATGTTGCATTACCAGGTTTCATGTTCATTTTGAGCTATCCAGTATTTACAGAAATTCAGATATAATCATTTAACTACATAAATAAATGAGAGTAGCATAATATCGAGGTGTATTAGGGTTCATCGTACCCAATAGTCCCAGCACTACTAGCCAAGTAGCTTGTAAGTCCCCTTTGAGGGCAATCAGTTTAGTGATAGCACCAACATGCCTTTATACCTTTGGCACAGTATATTGGGTCCTCTTGATGTGACTTATGCATCAAACTACACATTTTACTCATTTGGTTTTATTATATGTCAGACACTATTTCATTGACCATTTATCTATATATTTAGTGTTCAATTTCAGCATGTTATAAATTGGTCTTTTCATTTATTTAGCTTAGAAGTTTAATATATCACGTTCAGATTATTATTTCAACCCTTTTCTATCCTACATGCTCAGTACCTTTCAAGTACTGATGCATACGTGCGCAACATCTTCTCGGATGTAGGTTCAGGTATTAAACATTCAGATCACGCATAGATCAATTTCTCGACCTCCAGTTCAACAGATTCACTGGTGAATCCTTATTCTACGAGGACAATCATCATGAGTTCCATTTCAGTTTTTAGTCAATAAGTTTCATATTTGCTATATTTAGCTTGGGCTTGTTCCACTAATTCTAGTTAGTTAGAGACTTAATACAGAAACAATTAGTTTCAGCTTTTGTGTGTTAGTAGTTTCAATGTATTAAACTCATCAATATTCATATTATATAAATTTTAGCATATGGGTATTCCCCAAATTTTCATTATAAATTATGATTTATCTTCTGTATAAGTTTATTATCTTTAGTATGCTCATGATCATGCCAACAGGGATAGCTTGAGATTATTTGTGGTCCTAGGTTCTGTA
>JAKWIY010003061.1:37609219-37634801 GCA_027704805.1 Solanum corneliomulleri
CTTATGAGGTTAGAAATAAACGAGAAGGGAGGATTGTTAGCTTGTGTAGAGGCAAAATCCTCTTTTCTTGATCAGATTAAGGGAAACAGTTTGATGATGAGAAACTAAGGCGTGTTCGTATTCGAGATAAAGTGTTGCAGAAGAGGCTAAGGAAGCAATAATCGATGGGAAGGTGTTTTGAGGATCAAGGGAAGAGTATGTGTACCCCGCATCGATGATTTGATCACCACTATTCTTACAGAAGCTCATAGTTCCGGATATTCTATACATCCTGGTGCAACCAAGATGTATCGCGACCTAAAGCAACACTTCTGGTGGAGTAGAATGAAGCGAGATATTGTTGAGTTTGTTGCCAAGTGTCCAAATTGTCAACAAGTAAAGTATGAACACCAAAGGCCGGAGGAACACTTCAGAGAATGCCCATTCCTGAATAGAAGTGGAGAGATCGCGATGGACTTCGTGGTTGGTCTTCCCAAGACATTGGGTAAGTATGACTCCATTTGGGTGATTGTTGATAGGTTAACTAAGTCTGCTTCATTCCTGTCAAGGTGACCTACAATGCAGAGAAGTTAGCCAAGATCTACATCTCAGGAAATCGTTCGGTTGCATGGAGTTCCACTCTCAATCATATCAGATAGAGGTACGCAGTTTACTTCTATGTTTTGGAGAACATTGCATGCTGAATTAGGTACTAGGTTGGACCTTAGCACTGCATTTCACCCTCAGACCGATGGTCAGTCTGAGCGAACGATTCAAGTGTTGGAGGATATGCTTCGTGCGTGTGTGATAGAGTTTGGTGGACATTGGGATAGTTTCTTACCTTTGGCAGAGTTCTCATACAATAATAGCTATTACTCCAGTATTGATATGGCTCCATTTGAAGCATTGTATGGGAGGAGGTGTAGATCTCCCATTGGTTGGTTTGACGCCTTTGAAGTTAGACCTTGGGGGACTGATCTGTTAATGGATTCTATGGAGAAGGTGAAAGCTATTCAAGAAAAGCTTTTAGCGGCTCAAAGTAGACAAAAGGAGTATGCAGACCGAAAGGTTAGAGACTTGGAGTTCATGGAAGGTGAACAAGTCTTGTTGAAGGTTTCGCCCATGAAAGGGGTGATGCGGTTTGGAAAAAGAGGTAAGTTAAGTCCAAGGTATATTGGACCATTTGAAGTGCTTAAGAGAATAGGGGAGGTGGCTTATGAATTAGCCTTGCCCCCAGGGCTGTCCGGAGTGCATCCGGTGTTCCACGTATCCGTTGAAGAGATACCACGGAGATGGAAAACTACATTATCCGTTGGGATTCAGTTTTGTTGGATGAGAACTTGACTTATGAAGAGGAACCGGTTGCTATATTAGATAGAGAAGTTCGCAACTGAGGTCGAGGGAGATTGCATCCATCAAAGTGCAATGGAAGAATCGACCGGTGAAGAGCTACTCGGGAGAAGGAGGCAGATATGCAAGAAAAATACCCACATCTGTTTACAGATTCAGGTACTCCTTTTCGCCACTGTTTTTCTTCCTTTGATCGTTCGGGGACGAACGATGGGTAAATTGGTATCTATTGTAACGACCTGTTAGTCGTTTGAGCAGCAGATTTTTAATTCTGGAAAAAAGGGCCATACTACAGACACCACGACGGACCGTCGTAGGACGACGGCCCGTCGAGGGTTGAATCGTTTGCATCTACTTGGAATTCTGAAATTGGGTACTGAAAATCGACTCTCTGTAAATTGTGACGGACCTGCAGGAAGTGCCTTCACATCCACGACGAACCGTCGTGAGTTTCCGTTGCAAAACACTTCAACGTTTGAGAATTTGGTTCGAGAAACGAGTTTCTGACCGCCATGACGGACTGCAGGACGGACCGTCACAGGCGTGACGGACCGTCACAGCGTCCGTGGTGACGGTGGGATTTGGGGCAGGTATGACGGCCGTCAAAGGTCACGCAGTCCCAGACAGTTTAGGATTTCTCCACACGTTTTTTTAAGGGTCGTTTTTGACTATTCTTTCCTTAATTATAAAGATGAGGGGTAACATTAATAAGTCTAATTACTTAGGGTTAAAAGGGGTAACCTTAAGTGAATGGGTTTTTATTGTCCTTTTTCACACTTAATTACATGATTAATTAGGGTAAAGGAAAGGGTTTGAATAAAACAAAAGAGAAAGAAAGGAAAGAGAGAGAGCAGATCGATCGAATTGGTTGAGGAGAATAGCAAGCTTGGGAAATTTCTTGTGGATTCCAATTCTTCGGTGGAGGTAGGTTATGGTTTTATATTACGATAATCGTAGTGAACTCTTGAATAGTGTATGATATGTATATGATGATGATGTTGTAAACCTGTCTATGTGCTTAAATTGTATGCTTGCATGATTATGATTATGAGATTGTGATTAATTAACAAGCATGATGAAGCTATTGAATCCCAAATCTTGAAAGAAACCCTAATTCGCTTGATATATTATATAATAAGATTGATGATGCCTTAGTATGATAGAAGGCTTGATAAATTATATAATGAGAATGAGGATGCCTTAGTGTAAAAGAAGGCTTGATGAATTAGGGGATCGGGTGCCACGTTCCGGTACCAGGATAGAATGAATATGAGGATCGGAGTGTCACGTTCCGACACCAGGATAGAATATGAGGATCGGTGCCACGTTCCGGTACCAGGATAGAATGAAATGAGGATCGGAGTGTCACGTTCCGACACCAGGATAGAATGAATATGAGGATCGGAGTGTCACGTTACCGACACCAGGATAGAATATGGATCGGGTGCCACGTTCCGGTACCAGGATAGAATGAATATGAGGATCGGAGTGTCACGTTCCGACACCAGGATAGAATTAGAGGAGCGGAGTGTCACGTACCGACACAAGAGGAAGAAAGATAATGAATCTTGAAAGATAATGAGTATACTCAATCTAATGAACTTAATTCCCAATGAGTATGGTATTGAGGCTTGAGTCCTCATGTGTGAACTTGACGGAATTGTTAATGATAAAGTAATTGCTATTGCTACATGTTGAGTATTGTAGTTGATTTACATTATTATTGATATATATTGTTCCCTATTTTGAGTTAGCCGATGATATCTACTCAGTACGTGTGGTTGTACTGACCCCCCCTACTTTTATGTTTTCCTTTTTGTTATTTGTGTTATGCAGCAAACGTTCCGTCAACTTCGACTCAGCAGTAGATCAAGCCAGTCTTCACTCCATCGGAAATTCAGGGTGAGCTAATGCGTCTAGCTTGGACTGGATCTTCTTCTTCAAGTCTTGATGCCTTGAACTTCCGGCATGGACTAGTTTTTACTTGTTTTTAGTTTTTTTTAGACATTCTTAGATTAGTAAATTGAGATAGATGTTCTTGTGATGATGACTTCCAGATTTTGGGATATAATAATAGTTGAGTTGTTTTATTAATGAGTATAAGTCTTCCGCATTTCTTTTGTTGATATTGTATTAAAATGTTAAGGTTTAGATTGGTTGGTTCGCTCACATAGGATGGAGAATGTGGGTGCCAGTCGCGTCCCGGTTTTGGGTCGTGACATTTTTCTTCCAAACAAAACTAAAGCACGCCATGGGAAATATTAGGTCTAATGAAGCCTTTTTCTAATAGATATTTGTGTTGAGACTTCAACTCTATTAATTCGACAGAATCTATCAGAAAAGGATGAATTTAAATGGGATTTGTATCCAATACAAGTCGATTACAATAACAAAATCCTGTTAGGGAGGAATAATGGGAAGATCATAAGGAAAGACCTTTGGAAATTCAATCATTATGGGGGCCGACTCAATGGGAGGAATTTCGGAGTCAATCTTGGACTCTTAGTATGTGGTATAAACACCCTTAAAAGATCATCCTACAATATTTAAAACAAGAAATGATACGACCTCTAGGAATAGAATTTTCCCCCTTCCACTCTTAAATTGGCTCATTTGGAAAATTAAACTTCACCACCCTCGTTCTACAATCTAGAGAGACAAAACAAGCATGCAACCAATCCATATACAATATAACACCAAAATCAAGCTTATTAAGTTTTATTATTTCAGCACAAGTAACATGGCAACATTATAGGACACTTTCTATATACATTCTTTGCAACCACAGACTCACTCACCGGGGTAAACACCATAAAAGCTTCATTCAAGGTACCAGGTAAAATGTCAAACTTCTTAGCCAAAGATTAACAAAAGAAAAGGTAGCATCACGTTCAAGTAAAACATATACATCAATGGATAATACGGTAAATATACCATTCACCATATCGGGGGAAGTCTATTGCTCACCTCTAGAGCGGAGTGCATAAAACTGATTCTTCTTTGGAGAATCATTAGAACCACTTGCTTGACCAATCTCTTTGTCTTGCTATTTAATATTTGGGCAATCTCAAACTTTGTACCCACTTTTACCACAACAAAAACAATTATCCATTCTCTTAAGACAATCACAATAATGCTTCTAGGTATGCTCTGGCTCCATTCCTTTTATGAATTAATACAATGCAGAATTTGAGTTGTGAAGATTAAAATTCCTAATGATTAAGTCATAGTGTGGGCTAGTAATTCAGCATTGGCAAAGGATCATTTGATTTCGTTCATTAAGGCGAGGAAGTTAGTTTCTAAGGGGTATATCTATCACTTAGTTCTAGTTTATGACTAAAGTGTTAAGGTACCTTCCTCTCATTAAGTCCTATAGTCAACGAGTTTTCAGAAGTCCTTCATAATGATCTACTCAGTGTCCCTCCGGAAAGAGAGATATACTTTTACATAGACATCATCCCAGATACTCGTCCTATCTCTATTAGGCCATAGAGAATGGCACCAATAGAGTTAAAAGAGCTAAAGAGAAATTGAAAGATATATTAGATAAAGGTTTCATTCAACCAAATGTCTCACCTTGAGGCTCTCTAGTTATGTTTGTACGGAAGAAGGATAGGTCCCTTAGGATTTGTATAGACTGCCACCAATTAAATAAGTTTACCATCAATAATTAATATCCTCTTCAAAGGACACATGATTTTTGATTAGCTTCAGGGTGCCTCATGCTTTTCCAATATTGACCTCAAATAAGGGAATCATCAGTTGGAAGTAAGGGAATGTCATATTCAAAAAATTGCTTTTAGAAAAATGTATGTGCAGTATGAATTTTTGGTTATGTCCTTTGGTTTGACAAATGTACATGCAACTTTCATGGATGTTATTAACATAGTCTTCAAATGTTTTTCAAGCTTTTGTCATCGTCTTCATTTAGGACATACCGGTTTATTCAAGGAATGAAGAAGATCACGCTAGTCATCTCAAGATTGTTCTCCAGACATTGGTATATAAGGATCTAGGTATATTTAAAGTTATCCAAGTGTGAGTTTTGTCATAAGTCTATGGCATTCATTGGAAATAATGTTTCTGGTGAAGCGATTAGAGTGTACACTCAGATGACTGAAGAGGTTCTGAGTTTGCCTAGACCTACATCTCCAAGAGATATAACGAGTTTCTTGGGCTTGGTTGGAAAATATTGGAGATTTGTTGAAGGACTCTTATGTATCTCTTCTCCTTTAACCAAGCTAACTCAGAAGACTTTCAAGTTTCAATGGTATGAAGCTTTAAAGAAAATCATTCAAGAGTTTAAAAATATTACTACAACTCTGATTTTTACCTTACCATAGGGTATTCAAGGTTTTGTGGTGCATTGTGACACATCAAGAGTTTGATTGGGATGCGTGTCAATGCAGAATGAAATTGATATAGCTTATGCCTTCAGAAAGTTGAAGTTTAATGAGAAGAGTTATAAAAAGCATGACTTAGAATTAGCTGATGTGGTTTTTGCTTTATAGATATGGCGTCACTACTTGTATATTGTTCATGTAGATATAGTCATTGTTAAAAAATGCCTCCAATCACTCAGAATGAGTTATATATCTGACAAAGTAGGTGGTTAGAATTACTCAAGGATTATGTCATGAGTATTCTTCACAACCCAGGTAAGGCTAATGTGGTTTATGATGACATAAGCAGGTTGTCTATCGGTAGTATCACCCATGTTGAAGAAGAAAAGAGGGACTTAGCTAAAGATATGCACATACATGCATATTTGGGAGTAAGATTTATGGATTCTACATTAGTAGAAATAGTGGAGACAAATGGGTATGAGTCATCCTTAGTGTCAAAGGTGAAAGAGTAGCAAGACCAAGACCCTATTTTGATTTATTTGAATGCAAGTGTCCATAACCAAAGAGTATTGAGTTTTGAACAAGGGGGAGATGGGGTGCTGAAGTAGCAAGGCAGATTGTGTGTACCTATGGTGGATGGACCCCAGGAGAGGATCTTTGCATAGCCATCATCCTAGATACTTGTGCTATTACTATTCAGCCATACCGAATGGAACAAGCAGAGTTAAAAGGGCTAATATAGAAATTGAAAGATATGTTAGATAAAGGCTTAATTCGACAAAGAAAGATAGTTTCTTATGATGTGTATAGACTACCACCAATTAAATAAGGTTATCATTTAGAATAAATATCCTCTTCAAGGATAGATCATCATTTTGATCAACTTCAGGGAGCTTCTTGCTTTTCCCAAATTAACCTCCACTAAGGCTATCGTCATTTGAAAGTAAGGGAATGTGATATTCCAAAAACAAATTTTAGAACAATATATGGGCATCATGAATTATTATTTATGTCCTTTGGTTTGACAAATAAACATGCAGCGTTCATGGATATTATGAACATAGTCTTCAATCATTATTTAGACTTTTTTGTTATCGTCTTCATTGATAACATACTGGTTTATTCAAGGAATGAAGAAGATCATGATAGTCATCACATGATTATTCTCCAGACATTAAGAGATAAGAAGCTAGATATATATCAAGTGTCCAAGTTTGAGTTTTGGATTATGTCTATGGGATTCATATGCGGTATTATTTCTGTTCAAGCAATTAAAGTGTACACAAAAAAGATTGAAGAGGTTCAGAGTTGGACTAGACCCACATCTCCAAAAGATATAAGGAGTTTCTTGGGCATGGACGTCCATTATAAGAGATTTGTTGAAGGATTCTTATATATCTCTTCTCCTTTGACCAAGCTTACTCAGAAGTCTATCAAGTTTCAATGGTCTGAAATTTGTAAGAAAAGCTTTCAAGAGTTGGAAAAGAGAATGACTACCGGTGTGGTTTTGACCTTACCATAGGGTATTCAAGGATTCATGGTGTATTCTGATGAATCAAGAGTTGTCTTGGGATGCGTGTTAATATAGAATGACAACTTTATAGCTTATGCCTCCAGAAAGTTGAAGATTTATGAGAATAATTATCAAAAGCATGACAATTGGCTGATATAGTTTTTGCTTGAAGATATGGCGTCACTAGTTGTACGGTGTTATTGTAGATATATTCATTGATAGCAAGAGTCTCCAATATGTATTCACTTAGAAAGAGTTAAATCTCAGACAGAGAAGGTGGCTAAATTACTCAAGGATTATGTCATAAGTATTCTTTACCACCGAGATAAGGCTAATGTGGTTGATGAAGTCTTAAGCAGGTTGTCTAACGGTAGTATCAGCCATGTTGAAGAAGAAAAGTTGGAGTTAGCTAAAGATATGAATATACTTTCACATTTGGGAGTAAGACTTATGGATTCAATTAAGGAGGAATAGTTGTGACAAATGGGGCTGAGTCATTATTAGTGTCAGAGAAAGAGAAGCAAGACCAAGACCCTATTTTCCTTGATTTGAAGGAAAATGTCCATAAACAAAGAGTATTGATTTTTGAACAAAGGGGAGATGGGGTGTTGAAGTACCAAGGCAGATTGAGTGTTCCTAAGGTGGATGGACTCCAAGAGAGGATCTTGGAGGAGGCTTATAGATACAAATATTACATTCATTGAGTTCCACAAAGATTTACCACAATTTGAGAGAGGTATATTTGTGGGAAGGCATGAAGAAAGATATTGTTGAGTTTGTTGTCAAGTGTTAAATTGTCAGCAAGTGAAAGTGGAGCACCAAAGTCCTGGAGGTTTGTCTCAGAATATAGAACTTCAGAAATGGAAGTGGGAGGTGATTAATGTGGACTTCGTGACGAGATTGCCAATATCTCTAAGGCAACATGATTTTTTTTGGGTGATTGTTGACAGAATGTCAAAATCAGCCCATTTCTTACAGGTAAACACTACTTATTTGGCCGAGAATTTTGCTAAGTTGTACCTTCAAGAAGTGGTAAGACTTCATGGAGTTCCAGTATCCATTATTTCATATAGTGGTGCTCATTTATATACAATTCTGGAAATTTTTCAAGAAAGGATTGGGTTCAAAGGTTAACGTAAGTACTCATTTTCATCCTCATACAGATGGACAAGAAGAGCGTACTATCAAGACCATAGAAAGATATGTTGACATCTTCTGTGATCATCTTCAAAGGGAACTGGGATGATAACATACATCTCACTGAGTTCGCTTACAACAACAATTACCAGTCAAGCATCCGAATGGATCCTTTTGAATATCTTTATAGAAGAAGATTCAGATTTCTTATTGGGTGGTCAAAGTTTGTGAAGCAGGGTTTATAGAACAAGATCTAGTTCATCAAGCTCTAGAGAAGGTCAAAGTAAATCAAGAAATATAGAATAAGGCAAAAAGCCGCAAAAAGTCCTACACATATATTAGGAGAAAACCATTACAGTTTGATGTGGATGATTGGGTGTATCTATAATTTTCACCCCTGAAAGGAGATATGAGGTTTGGTAAAAAAAGGAAACTTACTTCCCGGTATATTGGACTTTATATATATCCGGAGAGTGGGCAATGTGGCTTATGAGTTAGACTACCCCAAGAGTTATCAGCGGTTCATCTAGTATTACAAATTTATATGTTTAAGAATTGCTTGGGTGATACTTCATTAATAGTTCTAATAGAGAATGTTGGATTAAAAATAACATATTCTACGAAGAAGTTGTGGTTCATATTTTTTATCGTCAAGTTCAAAAGTTGAGTACAAAAGATGTTGCTTCAGTCAATGTGTCCTTTAGAGGAACCATCTTGTTAAAGAAGCGACCTGGTAAGCTGAGGAGGATATGAAAAAGAGATATCCAAATCTATTTGAATCCGGAGAAAATGAGGATCAAGGTACTAAGTTCTCTTCTTACCACTTTATAAGGCTAAGTATTTGATTACATGCTTTTGTTTGTTGATTATTGAAATGATGTTACTACCATTAGCTTAGTTAAACAATTCTCATTCGAGGATGATTTCCATTTTTAACGGGATAGCAACATGTCATGTCGTAACTTGAATTAACTAATAATAAGCTAATAACCAAGAATAATCATTTTTGGTAATAAGTAAGGAAATCTAGAAAATTTCCAGCTTACAAAAGTGAGTTTTGGTCATTTTCAAATGACCATAATTCCAGCTCTTGAGGAGTTTGGATGAATTCTTTATATGTTGGGAGTCCCTGGAGAAACACTTTCCAATGAAAAAAGTTTGGAAAATCCAATGTCGTATGAGGGATATATGCCTTACAAAAATGGGTTGTTGAGCTGAGGAAAATGTATTCCGGATTTTACTAAGGGCAAAGTTGTATTTTCACCCTAAGTATTTCCTAATTCATTTTAAGGTTTATTAGGGGTAAAAAGAAAGTCCAAATTAAGTTTAACAAGGGTAAGAAGGCTTTGGGCTTGGATAAATAGCGAAAGGGAGAGGAAGATCAAGAATCGTCAAAAACAAAACAAGATCTGCATGGATTTTATCGGGGGTCATCCCTATCGAGGTATGTAGACTTTTTTGTGTTAGGTTAGTTCGCCTACATAAATCAAAAGTTCTTGATGAACAATTTATTGATCTTTGTTTGTAAAGTTATGATTCATATCTAGTAGTTTAGATTCATGGTTCCAGACTGCTTTTTGGTCAAATATATTGGGTATTGAATATATTAATCTTTAAAGTGTTTGGGGAAAGATCCATGGAAGTTTGGGAGGTTTTGAATTGTAAATCGGAGAAGAAAAGTCTAAAAACCCATCAGATAGGCCCTGGGGTGCCGCACCTACCAGAGCTCCTCAGAACAAAATCGGTCTATCCGGCCCTGGTTCGCAGCGCCAGCAAGAATGCTTGAGGACATGGTGTCTCCATCAGGCTCTGGCGCTCCTTGACTTTAAGAGCAGCATGAACCTCTAGAGACCTCGTTCTTTCCCTATCTCTTGCTACTAGTTTCTATGTGATGTACCTATCATTCGTAGTTTATTCCATCACTTTAAATTACATATAAACATCATGAAATAATCCATGAAAATGAGATCATGATCCTTCAATCAATAATCAATTCAAGGAAAGTTAAGATCAGAGTCAATGAAGTTAAGAGTCGAGTTTAAAAATAAAGAAACAAGTCAAAGTGAGGTCTTAATGTTTTAAACGAATATTACTCATTTTAACCTTTATTTAAGGCTCAAGTTAGAAGACGAGCAAAGAGAAAAAATTTGAGTTGAATTATTAAAATTTATAATGGAACTAAGTATTCCCTAAGAGTTAATGTTTCAAGTTAAGTAAAGAGAAAGAGTTGAATTCATTTATCTATAGTTAAAAGGGTTACTAACTATTCACTAAAGATTGATAATTGTTTCACATTTAAGGTTAAAGGAAACTAAGAATTTGCAAAAAAATTTTGAACTAAAGAGGGAAGCATTGATTCCAAGAAGAGCTTTTAAATATAAAAGGTTCAGTAAATTATCTCATGCCAAAGGAAGGACGTTTTATTAAAAGTATGAGCTAAAGTAAGTTTTGAGAGTAGTACTGAGCACTGATGTGGGGATGAGACAGTCATTAGTTTAGTTTGTAGTTTATTTTCTTGTTGGAACATAATAGTCGTCTTGGCTAGACTCTTATAT
Organism: Solanum corneliomulleri; assembly: GCA_027704805.1. Taxonomy (NCBI): domain Eukaryota; kingdom Viridiplantae; phylum Streptophyta; class Magnoliopsida; order Solanales; family Solanaceae; genus Solanum; species Solanum corneliomulleri. The sequence goes on from JAKWIY010003061.1 coordinate 37,620,100, forward strand.
AAAGGGTTTCGTTGAATATAATTTACCTCTCGATTAATTTGAGTTGAGTCTTCCGGTTATTTAAGTAAGTCAGGCTAAGGGTTCGCTGGGGGCCATAAATGGTCTTCAAGTACCGGCCACGTCCAAGGTGTAGGCCTTGTGGGGACAAGTGTTGTCACGTGATAATGTAGTTTAGTAGTATTTTTTTTGTTAGTTGTAGTCTACTTACTTAATTCATTTTTTTGAAGTGTATCTATCGTAAGCAGGAATTATGAGTACAAATGAAAATAATAATAGTAGCCAGGTGGGCCACTAAGATGACATCGGTAATCTCAACGATGTGGAAGAGCCAAATGGGAGGTAGTTGGGCCATCCGCTCTTATAGGAGGTGTTTGGGCCATCGCTCACCCCAAGGCGAGGGGAAAGCAATGTTCCATATAACGAGCACTATGTTGCAGCTCTTGCAACTAAAATGACTCTTTCGTAGATTGGCTCATCATGATACCCATGAGCATATACGAAAATTCTTAGATGTTTGTGGGCCATTCCACTCGCAAAAACATCTCTATTGAGTGAGTTACAATGCAATTATTCCCTTTTTCCCCGGTGGGTGAAGCTTGCGAGTGGTTAAACGAATTACCAGAAAATTCAATAAGTTCATCAGAAGAACTCGTTACTACGTTCAATATGCTATTTTTCCCTTCATAGAAGATGATGACTATTCGAGATAAAATTAATGCTTAAGCACCTAAATTGAGAGCCTCTACACGAAACTTGTCTACGGCTCAAAAATTTGTGATACACTGACCAACCCATCGTTTGCCTGATAACGTGCTCCTTCCGTACTTTTACAGGAGTTTGGATTTAGTAAATAAAGGTGTCGCTGACCAAGTCTCACCCGGAGGACTAATGCAGAAACCATACGCAGTAGCAGCTCAACTTCTTGATGGCATGACAACCATCAATAGGATGTGGTACACTCAGAAGGACCAGGTTTCTCCTATTACATTTCAACTATTGAAAGAGTAGATTGAAAAGGAATATGAGACAGACAAAAAACATGACAAAAATTATGAAAAAACATGATATTCTATCAAAGAACGTCATGGGGCCTAGTGGAGGTAGTGTGAATGTTGTGGGGGTCGGGAGCACCCGTTCTGAGGAAATTTAGTTTGAAGCCTTGTATAACGAGGAGGCGACCCTCTAGCCACAGGAAATTTAGTTTGAAGCTCTGTATAACGAGGAGGCGAACCTTCTAGCCAATGAAGGTGGTGTCTATTTTTCAATATGCCTGGTATATTAGATGATAATAATATATATTGGTGAAATAATAAGCTAGTTTATAGAATATATGGCTCGTTATAGAGATCGATAGATAGACTTTTTTGGAAGATTATAAGTTTTTATCTTGTGAAACTTTGCAATTTATGAAGCAGACACATGACTTTTCAAGTGTATTTATGAAGCAGACACATGAAATAAACTAGGTAATGCCCCAAAGAAATTCAGCATTGAATCAAATTTATTAGTAATTTAATTTATTGATTAGTATATCAAATCTTAACATGAAGAATTACATAAATGTTTAGTAGAGAATTTCAAAATACCATAGAGGAATGCAATTACTAATTTCTAGTGGAAAGATTTATAAATTATTATTTGATTATTTCAAATAATTCCCATAATAGGAACCCTCAATAGTTAATTTTGTGGTTTCTAGAGTGCCAATATTTAACTAGAACTCAATATAATTAAGAGGAGACTAGCGTGAGTTTTTCTTTTAAAAAGAAAAAAATTATGTTTTTTTTGTGGTAGATGTAAATAGAGTGCATTTTGTTCTCCTTTTTGGATTGGGAGAAATCTCTATAAGTAGAAATTTTCCTAACATATAAAAAGATTGTAGGTTTATATGAATACTTGCCCACCCAAATATTGATACAGTTTGAATGTGAATTTGGCATCATTGTATAAGATTATAGTTGCTATCTATCTTGTGGATTAACTTGAAGATATGTGTAACTTCGAAACTCACTTGAAAGAAGATTTGTCTACCTTATGGGTTTGCTTGAAGGTATCTACTCACGCTTTAAGAGGTAATACTTGAATTAAATTTCAATAAGTTTAACTGTTCTAGCATAATTGTATATGTTCTGGTAGAAATGATTTGATTATATATTTTTCATGTAAGTATTAAGATTTTAGCATGCTTACAGTGTGCATATAATTTTCTAACAATAGTAACATTAGAGCTTGTACATTTTTTTCTTCCTGTTTGGTTGCATTTTTAGATACATAATTTTTAACGACATTTTATCAAAGACATATAGTGCATATGTTCTATAGGTCCAATTCAATCCAAGATTTTCAAAGTGCTACACTAATATATTCGTGAAAAACAGCTAAAACTATTAAAAGTTCAAAAAGAATATCTGATTGTGAACACAAATTTTCAAATGTACAATAAAATTAGCATCAAGAATCTTATGAGTAATAACAAAATTGAAATAGAAATCAACTCCTAAATACTAGGTTTCTAACTTAATATAATTATTGCAACATGAATATTTATAGTTCTAAATCAAAGATTTAAAATATATACTAAGAATTCAAAAGCCTTAAATCTTGAACCTCACATGTAAATCTTTTAAGCTTCTACATTATTATCTTGAACACACATCAAGAAATCTTAAAAAGTGTTCATATCAGCTTTCTGATGCTTTTGAGTAAACTCAAGATGAGCAGGACATCTTAAGTCAGGATATAGTCGAAGGATGTTTCCAGCAATTCAGTTGGTGGACTCACCACCTTATCTTTGCCTAGACAAAGAATGAAAGAAAGTGATTTTCTAGGAATCTTGTTGTCAACCACTACTCTATGCAAGATACTTTTGTATCTACCACTTGATAGGACCTGCAAAAGGAAAAACACAGAATATGTTATATTTAAGTCGACAGTCTAAGAACTCATGTTGTATATCATTGCCCACCATATGGAAATATCTAATAATGTTTTACATCAAAAAATATATTATTTGTTTAATCGATTATGTTTGTATAATTTTATGTAATACATAATACATTATCTTATTATATAGTATTAGTTATAAATTTTCATGCCATAAATGTGTCATTTGGACAAACGGAGTAGTAATTTTTGTCCACAAAAACCTGAAGTCATGAATTGAGGCATAACACAAAAAACATTTTATTCAATAAAATAGGATACATAATTTAATAAGATACAATATTTTGATATATTCATTTTTATTTATCTATTGTAAATTATTATTTTTGTGCAAATTAAATAAATATTACACATAAATTATTACGATACAATAATTTTAATTTAATAAAAGTTAACATTTCTTTAATCTCAAGACTCTTTAAATTAATAAATATTAATATATGTATTAAATTATACATCCACAAATTAATGATATTTTGTTGTCTCACCTACATACATTTAGTGAGTTTTACTATAGTTTCATTTTAAGAATAAACGTTATTAGTAGTTGTATAAGGAAATCATCTAAGGAAAATCAACAGGATAAATTCTGTAAATATCTCTACCTATACTTATGTTATATTATATGTTGATATGTTACTAAAAATATTATACCCCAAATTAAAGCATAGTTAAGCCAATTTTAGCAAATTGTTTGGACCCATTTTTGATATTTCAAAACTTTTTAAGAAAAATATTCAAACTCTGATTTCACATCGATGGTGAAACATAACTTTAACAATATTTCCTCTTTCAAAATTTGCTTCAAAATATATGAAATTTAAGCATTATTACGCCTTTCTCTGCATACTGTTAGGACCCAATTTTGATACTTGAGAACCTTTTAAGGAAAATTTTTAAAAATCTATGGTCAAATATATCATTAAAAGTATTTCCTTTTAAAATATGATTCAAACAACATGTGAACTTCTATAAATTTTTTAAGCATACTAAAGCTTGAAGGGAAATCATGTTAAAGTGGGAAAACTTCGTCTGTTGTTTCATCGGAAGACGATGAAGAATGGAAATTTGTTGGCCCAATAATTCAACTATTTCTAGTTTTCCATTTTATGTTGAAGATCTTACACCTGAAGCGGTTTGGTTATGGAAGCTATGGAAGTACAAAATTGCATAAACATATCCATTTTCCTCTTGAACTAGTGATAAGCCCTGAACTAGGAAAATGCACATGTTTATGCAATTTGGTACTTCCATAACTTCAATAGAAAAACCTCTACAGGTGTAAAATCATCATCTTAGGAAGTTATTTATTTTGATAGATTTCCGAGTAGTACCACTCCACCATTCCTTTGTAGTTATATAGAACTCGAGTGTCTTAGGGGAAAAATAGGTGGAGAACATCATAAATTTTTTTACAAAATCGTGTCGAATATGAAGAGGGAAAACCAAAAATTGTTGAACTATCACTGTGTCTTTGTTCCGTCTATCTTTTAAAAATCTCTTCAACTTACCCCAGCGATGGCACTCAAGTTTGAAGGAACAAAGTCTTGAGTTCTTGTAACTTCAGACTTGTTCTTTGGCCTAAAAATTTCCCATTCTTCTCATCTTCAAAAGAAAAAATAAACGAAATTTTCCCACTTACACCTTATTGCCCTTCAAGCTTTCGTATGTTAAAAATTTGGATACAAGTTCATATCTTGTTTTGATCAGATTTTAAATAAAGGAAATACTTTCAAATATATGTTTGACCATAGGTTTTGAAAAAATTTCCTTAAAAAGTTCTCGAGTATCAAAAACGAGTCTTAATAGTTTCATGAGAAGGGATTTATAGTGCTTAATTTTGTGGCCAAATAGTTTGAATATATTTTGAAGCAAATTTTAAAAAAGGAAATATTTTTAAAGATATATTTGACCATAGATTTTTGAAATAAGAGTTTGAATTTTTCCTTAATAAGCTTTGAAATATAAAAAATGGGTCTAAACAGTGTAAAATTGGGGTATAATTTTATTATATAATGTACACAGAAATATCTACACTTAATATAGCATAATCATAGGTAGAGATATTTAAAGATTTTTTCCGATTGATTTTATTCTTAAATGAATTTCCTTATATAGCTACAAACAAATTTTATTCTCAAAATAATAGTATACTAAAAATCACTAAAATTAATATAGGTGACACTACAAAATCTTATTAATTTGTAGTTGTATAATTTAATAGATAAATTAATCTGTATTAATTAAAGAGAAATTTTGAGATTTCGGAAATGTTAATTTTTAATATATCAAAATTATGATACATAAAGTACAATAAATACATCAAACATTGTGCCTTATTAAAGAATGTAGCCTGTTTATTGAATTCAATGTTGTATGTATTATGCCTCAATACAAGTACGGATTTCACGTTTTTGTGGACAGTGTATGGTATTCCATTCGCCAAAATTTTAATGCTTTTGTTGTTAACATATGTGACACATTTATGGTAAGAATATTTACAAAGAAGTATGGTAAAATAAGCTAACGTATTATGTATTACATACAAATAATATAAACATAATCAATTTAACAAATAATACATTTTTTTGTGAAATTATATATATCATTCATCCATTAGGTGCAATACTCTAAATTGAGTCTTAGACTTATAATTGATATAAAAAATTTGGTGTTTGTCATTTTGCAGGCCCTAAGAATGGTAGATACAAAAGTTGCTTTAATAGAGCAGTGGTTAAAAACAAAACTCCTAGAAAATAACTTGCTTTCTTTCTTTGTCAAGACAATGATATGGAGCTGAATCCACCCACTGAATTGGTGGGATATAACAAACTTCGACTGTATCCTAAATTCACATGACCTGCTCTCCTCGAATTTACTCAAAAGCATCGCAGAGCTTATACAAACACTCTTCAAGCTTTCTCTATGTGGCTTCAAGACAATCATGTAGAATCTTAATAGCTATACAAATATGATTCAAGATTTAAGGCCTTTGAATCTTTTAAATATATTTTTGATCTTTGATTTAGAACTACAAATATTTATGTTGCAATAATTCTATTAAGTTTGACACCTACTATTTTGGAGTTGATTTCTATTTAAGTTTGATTTTTGTTTTGTAAATACATCTCTTTTGTTAGTCAATAATATGAATTTTTATAGAGCTATACATGATTTATCCTTCAACTTTTCTTTCTCTATTATTTTCCTGCATTTCTTTTCTTTCAAATACATATAGGTGGATTTAGTACTATTTTTTTAAGGGACCTTTGAGTGAAGAAATGGATTTTAAAAGTTGTTTTTCATGAATAACACATTTTGTTTTTAGTAATGAAATTGTCAATTATGAGTTGTGAGAACATATAATTTCTTGAAGGCCCTTGATCTTTAGAATGATGCAGTGGAAGAGGATTATGAAATTAATTCGTTACAAAATAATCTCACCAAAATGTAAATAACGAGTCACAATGAAAAGAAAATCCTGAAGTACACGACGAAAGCAACTTTGTTTCTTGTTGTCTCAACAACTAATTTAAAGAGAATTATACTGCTCCAATCACCAAAAGAAATTTGAAATTACCTTAAGAAAAAATATGTTGGAGGCGAAGGAATTCAAATTGCAAAGAATAAAATTCTTTAACAAAGTCAAAGAATTCATGGATAGGTTGCTTGGTATTGATAGGAAACAGCCAAATGTTCGTTCATCTAATAGTTTCACTTTAGAAAATAATCAATAAAGTCATTATTCAGATGTGATATTAAAGACTCCCTTTATTTAGAAGTAATGGAGTGAATGTCAAAATCCTATGAAACAACCTCCCCCAAATATTATTGAAAAGACATGTGATAAACATTGTATTAAAGAGAGAAGGCAAATGTTTCCAATTCCATCGGTAAAGACTTTAGTACAAGAAGAACTAGTAAAAGGACTAATGGAAACGGTAGAGGTAAGAAGAGAGAGTGAGATAAATAAGATATAGGTTGCACTATGTCTCAGCATTGTGTAGATGTTGAAGATTTTGGAGCAACCTTTCTCCTTCTCTATATATGTTAGCTAGTCATTTGCCATTGAGACGTCTTGTTGTGTTTAGGCTAATTGGACTTGCATTTGTTCACACTAGACATCGTTGTACTCATAACTTCCAGGTTATGGAATTGGTTCACTTGTACATAATTCGAATTAGCAACGAATTTCATCATTAACCTTTCTTTAATCGTTTATAGGTACACTTTATTGTATTTTGTGACCATTAGGATTAGAAATGGATTTTGTTAGTTAGCTATAAAATGTATTAATCGCTTATTTCCATTTTTAGTCGGTTTTTATGTGAACAAGACAGTGTAGAAGAGTTTGAAGTGGCTGCAACAAAAGGTTGCCAAATAGACAACTACCTTTTTGAGGAATCTTGATGAGAATCTGCACTATGATGAAACACAATGTATTTAAGAACATGTCAAACTCGTTCTCCCTTTTCCCATCAGTCCCTATGCTAGATCTACTTTAGCTAAACTCTTTTTCCACATACATGGAGACCTTGCTTTCTTTTATTTCTTACAGTGTTATATATAACATATCTCTTCTATAATATCGAGGGGAAGGTTGTGTATTAGGATTTAAGCATTAACTCTATTTCCTCTTAAGGGATTCTTTATTTTCATTTCGAAAGAATGGGTTTCCGAACCATTTGCTCAAAGTCAAATATTTCAATAAATGAATCTCTTGCTGCTTCCATTAATATATATCACTAACCTTTTCTTATCCCACAGTTTCATAAAACAGTGGCCCAATTGGATTGTCATCAAAACTTACATAATCTCTTCTACACATTTTAATTGTAGAACTATCAATTCTATCTCACTTAAGTTCCTCATCTTGGAATTTTCTATACGTAAAAAATATGTCACATAGAGTTAAGAGGAATCCAAGTGTTTTATAAATTTCAAAGTATGATAGCTTTAGATATACCCCAATCATGATGTTTTTCAAGTGATTTTATCTTCTAATTTTTCTTACATATTTTCTTCTCTAAATTTGAGCTACTTGGCAGGCCCAACATTTGATGCCCATTTTTGTTAGTAGGAGAATTAGTAGTGTTTGGGATATATACTATTAATTATATCTTTAAATATATAATTAGCAATAGAACAAATATGCATTCATTTTTAATAGATCATATATTCGTTATTGTTTGTGTTTACTTATATAGTATATGATTTTGTGGGTAGAGTTTTAGCCTATACAGAGGATTAAACAATTGGTTCTTTGAACCGTATGATTTTTGTTCACAATCTAGGATAGAAATATAGATCCATCATCTTGTGCTAGCACATTTTATATATGTTGATCGACACCGAGTTAATCCTGATTTATATTAATTGTCGTTTTTATTTATTAAAAAGTGAGATTCTGAGATAAGTAATTATGTCTGATAGATTGGATGATAATATATATTTTTCTGAAATAATAAGTTTGTCCATGAAATTCATGGCTCGATATAGAGATTGATTGATATGTCTTTTTGAGAAGAGTGTATGTTTTCATCATGTCAAACATTGCATGTAGATTAATGAATCAGACACATGAAATAAGTTAAGTCGTGTTTTAAAGGAAATTGATGTTTGAATTATATTTGTCAGTAATTTAGTTTATTGATTAGTATATGCAATTTTAACGTGGAGAATTACATATGTAGTTAATGGGGAATTTCGAAAGATAAATAGAAAATAACAATTACCAATTTCTAGTTGAATTCTTTGAATTTATTATGGAAGAATAATTCAAATTAATTATTTGGAATTTTTTCTAATATAGGAAGCCTCAAAAATCAATATTTCCTATAGTCATCGTATTTAACTAGAACTCATAATCCAATTTGTTAGGAGAAAAGAGGAGACTAGTGTGACTTTTTCTTTTAAAAAGAAAAAAATCGTGTATTTTTATGGTTGAAGAAAATCGACTGTATTTTATTCTCCTTTTTATATCGGAAAGATACCTCTATAAGTAGGGATTCTCTTAACCTTGAAAAGATATAATCTTTTTTATATATTTGCTCAACCAAGTATTGAGAGATTACGAATATAATTTGGGAACATTGTAAAAGACTATATAGCCATTGTATATCTTTTGCATTCAGTTGATCATCTATTTAACATTGGAATTAAATTGATGGAAGATCTGTCAAACTTGTGGATTCACTTGAATGGATATGGGTCATGCTTCTAGAGGTAATTCTTGAATGAAATTTCAATAAGTTTATGTGTTCTAGCATAATTTTATACAATGTAGCAAAAACGATTTGTTTATCTATTATTCCTTTAGGCAGTAAGATTTTGTTAGGCTTCAACTGTGCATATAATTTCTCACAATTAGCATCAAGAACTAAGTTTTCATCTAATTATATAGCCTAATTTCATAAGCCCACCAATTCATAATTTTAATGCGATATAAAATAACTGGCAAGGATATAATACTAGTGAGAGGTTACTCGGAGACTCTATAATTTCCTATATCTTTTCTCTGAAGCCCCTAGAATGCCTTGGAATTGTCAATACTAGAAGAATGTTTTACAATAGGGACTAGACATTTTCTTGGAAATACTTAGAATTATCTAGACTAGTAAATAATCCTAGAACATGGACCAAATTCTAAATAAGTCGGGACTTCTAAATTAAATACTATTAACTCTTAAGCCTTTAGTAAGTAGTTTAAATAGAAGGGACTCTCATTTGTAAATAACACTCATCTTGTAAAGCCTACTTCCAAGCAATATAAAGATTTCTTCCAAACTTCTCAAATCTTCTAAGTCTTTCTTTGTATTATCTTAGCGATCTTTGCCTCAAAGACTTGCTTGAGCTTACAAGATTCTGTAAGAAGAGTAAGTTTTCAAGCGTTGAATTGAGCTTTAGTGAATACTCTAAGTCTGTGTCGACGTGTTATTAAAGAGAATGTTTTTACTAAGGTAATGGCTACTAAACGAGATGTAATCGCCGCTAGCACCACTAATGTGAGGATGGATAATGGAAAGAAGGATCGTAAGGGAAAAAAGCACTAAAAGTGCAATGAGGAAATACTACTCGACCCCACACCATGTGAGGCGCTAACATTTCATCCACTTTCGACCATCGAAGAAAATGATGATAAATTTGGCCATCGATGTCACCGCCGGAAGGGAAAGCGTTACATGGATTGAAGTGGTGAGGCAGGCCCTGGAGATATTAAGCCGGCACATGAATGTGCCGAGGGAAAGTTCAGGACTCTTAAATATTGTACCCATGAGGAGACCAAAAACATCCATTAGGAGTTGGAGTGACTCTAGCAGGCCGAGTTTGAGATGGAGGACATCACTTCTTTTAAGTGTTGTCTCAATGAGGTTGAGAACGATTGATACCTTGTAAGACGACATGAAAACACTCAAAGAGGGTGTAGAAGTTGGAGGATCGTCGTTGTTCAATCGAGAAAGATAGGCTACGGTTGAGGCTCCAAAACCACCTATAATCAAAGTTTGACGCACAAGAGTTGTAAAACTTCTTATGGCACTTTGAGAGTTATACCAATCGTAACCAAATGAAGAGAAATGAAAAAATTATCAACACCACTGTGGTGTATCATCCGAAAATTTCCATTTAGTCGAAAATAGGGAAATGCCTTTGAAGCATCAACACTTGTGAGCGATTCCGAGTGCAGTTAAAGAAGGCTTTATGGCCGAACAACGTCATCTATGAGGGCACTAAAGCAAACATTCAACATACACACATACACATACTTGAAGTAGTTTACCACCTTCACGCTTCAAAATCGTAACCTCAAAGATAAAGATATGTTGTTCCACATCATTGATGGGCTTCCAAATTCGGCCATACTGGAGTGAGAACGCTAAAATATCAGGAATCTCAATGAAACCATAACGCATGTTAAAGCTTTGAAAGAATTCAGACATAAGAAGCCCGATAGAGAGAAAAGAGAAGAACAGAGAGGTAGTCGTGACCATGGTGAGGGAGATCGCGGAGAAGTCATGAACCAGTGACCACATCCCAAGAATTATAATGCCTATTAGTCAACAGGAAAGATGTTTAGACGTTAAAGTGATATAAAGAGGAAGACAAAACCTATAAAGAAATATAGTTGCTACATATGAGGTGGGTCGCAAGACTACACCAGCTGCCCTGTTTTAAGATCATTGATGCTATCATGTGGGAAAAAAGGATAAGGATGCATAAGAGAAAGGAAAAGGTATCGAGATGATGCATTTGGGATTGATAGGACTACGCGGAGCTATAACGAAGAAACGAGGGAAGCTAGGGACCTCAAAATACAAGGGTCCTCCTCAAGGTCTTTTGTTGGTCCTTACAGAGTTGTGCCCGGACGTTTCGACTACGAATCAACTCTAATACGTGCTAGACACCCTTCCATCAATTTTCATCATTTTCCGACTCCTAAAATCTAGTCAAATAGGCTAAGTTATGCTAGTACCTCATTGAACTAGTTTCCAGACGTAATGGATGTTCTTTGACATTTTGATTTCTAGGCTTCCTAAATGACATATATTCATCGTATAGACCTTAATACAATGTTTAAACCTTTTGACACTTATGTTAGGATCTAGAACACGTCTTACACATTTTAATTGTTATATTATCACCCCACCCCCTAAGGAACATTCGTCCCCGAATGATACTAAAATCTTTTGAAAAGAAGGAATAGACTCTAGAATAGTAGCCCTACCGATCAACAATGCGTAACAACATGAGTTACAACATTAATAATGACATTTACACTTAGTAATTCAAATCTTCACTTACCATTTATAAGGATTAAAATCACATTATGAGGGATTTCCTTCTCACAACAACATTTGCTTAACATACCATATATGAGTAAATTACGGCAAAACTCAACTTACCAACATGCTCGATATCATTTCATAATGACTCTACATATAAAAATGCACAAGATAACTCAAAACAAGCAAAAGAGAAACATTGACAACTTTCAAGTCAAATAGGCATATTTTACTGTAACTTAACTGTAATGACACCAAAAATTCACAATTTTTGCAAAACTTCACGAAAAATCAAGAAACTATTATTTTATTCGTTACTTTTATTATTAAGAGGAATAACAAACCTTAGATATCAAAATAGATCAAGGTAATGATATTTCGTGTAGGCTTTGGCCTCCTATGATAGGTGTTTTTTTCATAACACCTTTACGGAAACCACCACTTTGTTCCTCAACTTCTTTACTTTACTATCAAGGATTTGAATCGGAACATCCTCATAGGAGAGGTTAATCTTCACAACAAGACGCTAAATAGGAATATTAGACTCGGGATAAGCAAAGAAACATGGAAAATAGGATGAACAACAACCAATTAACTAGGAAACTTTAACTCATAGGCAACCTTACCAACCCTAAGCATGTTTATATAGGGACCCACATATCAAGGACTCAACTTTCCTTTCTTGGCAAATCTAACCACCCCTTTCATAGGAGAAATTTTTAAGTACACCTTATTACCTTCTTCAAACTCTAATTCCCTTCTCGTATGGTTGGCATAAGACTTTTGCCTACTATAGACTATTTACAATCGGTTCCATATGATATGAACCTTTTCCAAAGCCTTATAAATCAAATTGGAACCAAAAAGTTATGACTCACAAACTCTAAATCACCCAATAGGAGACCTACACTCCTACCATACAAGGCTTCATACGGAGCCATGGATATGGATTGTGAAATTATTATTCTAAGAGAACTCCACAAAGGGAAATGTTTGTCCAAATTCCCCTTGTAATTGATGATACAATCTCTAAGCATATACTCAAGGGTTTTAATAGTATTCTCCACTTGACCATCCGTTAAGGGATGAAAAACGGTGGTTAACTTCACCTTGGTACCCAACCTTTTTTTGAATTACCTCGAAAATCTAGATTGGATTGTTCACCCAATCTGATATGATGGATAACAAAATACGTTGAGACATACAATATCGTCTATGAAGATCCTTGCATAATCCTCCTCCGAATAGGTAGACTTGATAGGAATAATATGACCGTATTCGGTCAACCTATGCAAAATCACCCATATAGTGTCATATTGTTTTTGTGTCCGAGGAAAACCTACCACAAAATCCATATTGATGTTTTACCATTTCCAAGTAGGAACATGGATTTCTTGACGTAAACCACCCGCCTTTTGATGTTCGGCCTTCACTTGATGGTAATTTGAAATTTTTTCTACAAATTCCATTGTGTCCTTCTTCAAACCTTCCCACAAAAACACTTCCCTAAGGTCATGTTAAATCTTTGTCGAACCCGAATGAATAGAGTAACGGGACCCATGAGCTTCCTCAAGGATAAATTTCCTTAAACCATCTACATTAGGGATACACAACCTTTCTTGATACCTAAAGACACCATTCCCCCTTAAGTAGAATGACCCATTAAGCTTGTTAAGAACAGATTCCTTAATCTCTATCAATGGTTGATATAGGTGTTGTTTGGAATTCCCCTAAACAACCGATGATGACTCATAGTTATGGTGGACCATAAAATCACAATCCGGGGAATCTTTAAACCTAACATCCAATCTAGCCAACCTATGAAAAGCTTTCACTAGGTCTTTCTTGTCTTCGTCTACATGAGACACACTACCCATGGTCATACGGATTAGAGCATCCCAAAGTACATTGGCCTTGCTGGGGTGATAGAGAACACTCATGTCGTAATTTTTCAACAATTCTAACCACCTTCTTTGTCGGAGATTCAACTCCTTTTGAGAAACACATATTGGAGTCTCTTTTGGTCGGTATACACATCAACATGAACACCATATAAGTAATCCCTCCATATTTTTCATGGAAAATACCACGGCCGCTAATTCAAGATCATGTGTTGGATAGTTCTTCTCATGCACCTTAAGTGTTGTAGAAGCATAAGCTACTGGCTTTCCATATTGCATAAGAACACACCCTAATCCCACTCCTCGGTATGCATCACAATACACAATGAACCATTCGTACCCTTGGGTAAAGTCAACATTGGACTGGAAGTAACCCTATCTTTCATAATTTGGAAGCTTCTCTCACATGCCTCTGGCCACTCAAATTTCTTACTCTTTTGGGACAAAGTAGTGAAGGGAGATGCAATGGACACAAAACTATCCACAAACTTCCGATAATAACTCGCTAGACCCAAGAAACTCCTAATGATGGTTTAGTAAATGGTCTAGGCCAATTTTTCACCCCCTCCGTTTTCCTTGGATTAACCTCAACTCCCTCACTGGAGATAAAATGACCAAGAAATGCCACCGAACTCAACCAAAACTCATAGTTCCTATACTTGGAAAATAATTGTTTCTCCTTAAGCACATGTAACACCACCCTCAAATGGTCCATATGTTCACCATCATTTTTTGAATATACCAATATTTCATCAATGAAGACAATGACAAATGAATCTAGGTGACTTTAAAACACCCTATTAATAAATCCATAAATGTCTTCGGGGCATTAGTAAGACTAAAGGACATTACTAAGAAATCATAGTTACCATATCTAGTCCGAAATGCCATTTTTGTAATATCCTCTCCTCTCACCCTAAGTTGGTGATACCCTAATATCAAGTCAATCTTAGAAAAGTAGCTTGCCTGTTGGAGTTTATAAAACAAGTCATCAATCTGAGGGAAAGGATAGTTGTTCTTAATAGTGACTTTATTGAGTTGGCGATAATCGATGCAAATTCTTACAGACCGATTGTTT